>WOVY01007238.1:0-29515 GCA_013436015.1 Rhipicephalus annulatus
ACCCGGAAGATAATTCACCTTAGCGAAGAATTAAACGCTTAAAAAAGACATGTACAATCGCCCGTTGCCAGAAGAGATAAAGAATACTTTGGCACGTGAGGTTCGTGGCTCCAAAGACTATTATTTTAAAACATTGTTGCCTAATTTTAATAAAAATGACCCCAGTAAATTTGGAATTATATTTCTGAAAAAAAGAAGCCGGTGAAAGAAATTGTAGTGGGTAGTTCTGTTATTTCAGACCCGGAGGCATTGCTCAGCATTTTAACCATACGTTCAAAGTGTATTCTCTGATTCTTGCGCATGTATGTTGGCGCATACCGCAGTGTATCGTCCTATGATGTTGGCTTTATTTCTTACTCTGGTGTGTTATCTATGCTTTTTGAACCTTAATACGAAAAAATCATGTGGTCCCGACAGCATTCCAAACATATTTCTTCGTCGCTATGCTGAGTCACTGGCTAAATTTCTTGTTGTTTTATTTCGTACTTCTTTATTGTATGGCGAGCTCCCCGAAGACTTGAAGATAGCTCTGGTTGTACCTATCTTTAAAAAGGGGCGACCGCCTATGTTTTCAAAAACTACCTTCCAATATCACTAACATCTTCTTGTTGCAAAACTAATGGAACACATTGTCGCAATCGCATTCTTGAATACTTAAACGACCATAAGACATAATATTCTAAACAGTTTCCAGCACGGGTTCAGGAAAGGGTACTCACCGTCACCCAGTTAGTTACAGTATTTCATTCGTTTGCACCCCCTTAGCCACCCCGTCAAATAGATGCAATATTTCTAGACTTCAGTAAAGCATTCGATAAGGTACCACATGACAAATAATTCTTAAGATGCGAAATATTGGCCTCCCCGAATTCTGGTCACATGGGTTGCAAATTACTTGACAACCGCAAACAACTGGTCATAATAGATGGAAGGGTCTGGCTATCTTGATGTCACTTCGGGAGTTCCTCAGGGAAGTGTGCTGGGTCCATTGCTTTTCATACTGTATATAAAATGATATTGTTAATGTAATTACAACTGGTGTGCAAATTCGGTTGTTCGCGGATGATGCAGTCCTTGTTTCGGGATGTTTCGTGCTGTGCTGATCAGTGTGAACTTAATACCAATCTTACTAATATACTTGAATGGTGCAAGAACTGGGGAATGGTGCTGAATGCCGACAAACACTGTATCTTCGCATAACACGAAAGAAAGTTCCGTACAACTATCGATACACACTAGGAACATCGCCATTGAAAACAAGTCACCAGTCATAAATACCTCGGTGTCACACTAACCAGCAATCTCTCGTGGAATTACACATTGACAATATTTGCTCATCTGCCTTTCGTAAGCTATGCTTCTTAAAAAACACAAACTCAGAAATTCCCCTTCTAACGTCAAGCTCCTCAGCTACTTTACTTTTATTAGACCTAAGCTCGAATATGCCTGTATAGTCTGGGACCCCTACACTAATCACAACATCCGTAAATTAGAAAGAATTCAGAGAAAAGCTGTAAGGTTTATTTACTCTAAATACTCACGTACTGATTCTCCCTCACAAATAATGCTTGCTAACAAAATCCCCAGCCTTGAATCCAGGAGAAAGTGCTTCCGTCTTGATTTCCTTTCTTCACTAAGTAAAGGTGCACTGTCCATTGACCCATCTCCGTTCTTGTCACCGTTACAAACAAGACCTACTAGGCACCATAACCCGAATGCTTTCGCCCATATTTTGCTTCTACTGACACCTTCAAGTACTCTTTTTTTCTGCGTACGATACAAGAGTGGAATGAATTACCCCCTGTATAAGTGCCTTGTTTGCTTGTATTGTTTGTATTTTTGCATTTTATCTTCTTGTGCCCCCCTGCTTGGACCTAACCATGGTCTGCAGTATGTAATAAATAACTAATAAATGAATAAATAAATGATGGACAGCGTCCTTTCAGGCCTCCAATGGCAGTCGTGCTTAGTCTACCTGGACAACGTTAAGGTGTTTTCAGCAACGTTTGAGCAGCATGTAGGGCGACTACGTTCGGTACTTCAGGCTATCCATGCAGCTGGCTTGGCGATTAAACCACGAAAATGCCAGTTTTGATTCGAGAAGCTTGGTTTCCTCGGTCACGTAATCACCACTCAAGGTGTTGGCCCGGACCCGGAGAAGACTGCAGCCGTGGGGCTGTTTCTCAGGCCAAAAGACAAGAAGGAGGTATGCCGATTTGGGGTTTATGTGCTTACTACAGGCGGTTTGTGAAAAATTTTGCGAAAATTGCCGAAACTCTAACAAGATGCACGCAAGAGGACGTGCCATTTATTTGGTGCACCGAACAAGACAGTGCTTTCAACGAACTAAAGAAACGTTTGCAAGCCCCACCTATACTGGTCCACTTCGACGAACCCGCAGATACGGAAGTTCATACAGATGCCAGCAATCTTGACGTAGGTGCGGTCCTGGTGCAATGGCAAAATAGCGAAGAGAAACTGATAGCATATGCTAGCCGCACCCTCTCAAAAGCGTAAAAAACTACTCTGCAACCGGTAAAGAGTGCTTGGCAGTCATATGGGCGATCAGCAAGTTCAGGCCATACCTCTATGGCAGGCCGTTCCGTGCCGTCAGTGACCGCCACTCACTTTGCTGGTTGGCGAGCTTAAAAGACCAATCGGGACGGCTTGTGAGATGGAGTCTGAGGCTCCAAGAATAGGACATTACAGTCGTATATATGTATGGCAGAAAGCATGATGATGCTGACTGTTTATTACGTTCACCAGTCGACTCGACTCTTTCAGAAGAACAGCCCTTCCCACTCCTTTGTGTGATAAAAACCTCAGAAATCGCTGAACATCAACGGGCCGACATGGAGCTACTCCCATCAATAAAGTATCTCGAAGGGCACGACGAACAAGTTCCTCGCGTATTTAGGAGAGGATTATCCTCATTCTGCCTCCGAGATAATGAACTTTACAGGAGTAATTTTGAACACAAGGAGAAGTTCTTACTCGTTGTATCATCAGCCATGAGGCATGAAGTCTTAGAAGCCTGTCATGATGAACTTCTGCGGGTCACTTGGGCGCGAGTCGAACATTCGCCAAAATTCATCAGAAACATTACTGACCCAAGTTGCTAGCGTCCGTGAAGCATTACGTAAGACATGTTGCGAGTATCAAAGGCGCAAAACACCACCCCTCAAGAAGGCTGGCCTACTCCAGCCTATAGAGCCACCTGTGACTCCATTTCAACAGGTTGGATTGGACCTGTTCCGACCGTTTCCAATGTCGGCATCAGAAAAAAGGTGGATAATAGTTGCTACTGACTATTTGACACGACACGCTAAAACCAGCTTCCTTGAGCATGGAACGGCAACGGAAGTCGCGAAGTTTTTCGTTCAGAATAATTTTCTTCACCATGGAGCCCCACTCGTCGTGATTACCGATCGAGGAGCAGCGTTCACGGCTGATCTGATGCAGTCCTTAACGACAATGGGTACCAGTCATAGGAAGACCACTGCATACCATCCGCAAACCAACAGGTTGACAGAACGCCTGAACCGCACCATCGCTGACATGCTGTCAATGTACGTTGATATTGAGCATAAATTGTGGGACGAAATCTTGCCATACGCAACCTTCGCCTACAATACGGCCGTGCAGGAGACCATCCGCGTCACACCATTTCAGCTGGTCTACGGTCGCACTGTCACTACGACACTCAATGCCATGTTGCCAGTAGACAACGATAATTACGAGCCGTCTGAACTTGACGACTTTCTGCAAAAGGCTGAAGAAGCACGCCAGTTGGCACTACACCGAATACATCAACAGCAAAACATGGACGCAAGCCACTACAACCTGTGCCGCAGAAAAGTTCAGTACAACCCAGGCGAGCGAGTGTGGATATGGACACCAATCCGACGCCGCGGCCAATCAGAAAAACTCCTTTGTCGATACTTTGGCCCCTATAAGGTTCTCAGCGAATTAGTGACCTATACCACGAAGTCATTGCCGATAGACACATCCGTTCAAAGCGGCAAAACAGCGCAGAAGTCGTGCAGGTCGTTCGTATGAAGCCCTATTATGAGAGGAAATGAACACGCTCCCTTTTTCTGTTTGTCTCCCTCCATCGCGCATCGGGACGATGCGTATTTCGAAGGGGGACTAATACCACAGAGACTGTATATGCTATCCGACATTATTAAGTATCAGCGTCCACAGTCTTGTGCGCACTCCTGCTTAGGGCCGCACGACTCATGCCTCTTGTTCTCGGGCACGAGTCAGTGTGGGTTGGAGCTGCGAAGAAGAAGGTGCGTTGGCGGATGAACAGTTTTTGTTTTGAAACGCTCTAGCGGACTCTTTCATTTTTCGCACATAATTTTCAGGGCACAAGTTCGCACTTCTTGTGAGAAATTTTTTCATGCAAAGCAGTCTATGCTGTAAGTTCTGCGTTTGAGTGGATTAACGTGCTTTTGTGAGTGCGCGTAGCAGTCTTTGGTTTGCTAAGAAATGCCCCGTATATAAAACAAGCAATGATACATGGTGTTTTACATGAGAAAACCATAATATATTCATGAAGCGCTCGTAGTAGAGGGCTTCGGAAATCTCGACCATGTGGTGTTCTTTGGCGTGCGCTGACATCGCACAGTACAACGAAATGCGACTGCCACCGCTGCCGCTGTATAGGATCGAAACCGCGACATTGGGGTTATCAGCCGATCACTGTAACCACTGCACCACTACGGTGAACAAACAAAAAAGGTCAAAACAGATCAGATTTATCATTGTATGGTTTAGCAGCTAAAAAATTATTTGGTAGATGTTCAGCGGCGAGGGGGCCTAGCTTTGTATTAGCCCATACTTATATAAGTGGCATAAGCCCAAAATAGCCTTTGGCTTCCATTTCGAACATTCAGATATTTGAGTTAATCCTAGCAGTCCCTCGAGGCACAAGCTAGCCTAAGTAATATGCATGACACATTCGAAACAGTATACGTCGAAATGGCGGTTCCTGCCGTGCCTACGCACAGTACGCTGAGATTAATGGACAACGTGCAAGGGAGTGGGCCGTTTACACGCACCGTGCAGATGTGGCGACGACATTGAGGCGAGTGGTGGAGGTTGCCAGATTAGCTAACCTAGCATTGCTGATTAGAGATATGAACGCCATAGCGTATTCTTCTCCGTGGGCATGATGCGTGCGTTGTCCCAGCTTATCTCGTGGCCCGTCTTCTCGGCATGCTCTGCGAGTGCATTTGTCACTGTGTGGCCCTTGGCGACGTCATTTTTGTGTTGCATCAGACGTCTGCAGTAATTTCCACTCGTGCCAATGTACACCGATTCGCAATCAGCACATGGTATCTTGTAGACTACACCAGGAAAGTGTTACCGAGGGAGAGGATCCTTCACATTTAGCAACTCAGCCTTAAGCTTGCTTGTTGGAACATGCGCGATCTGTACACCACGTTTTCTGAATAGACGGGCTAGGGCTTCGCTTATATTTCGAATATAAGGAATCGATGCACGCTTTTTCGTAGAAGATGTGTTATGCATGGCTTGACTAGTTGACTGCAGTTTATGCATGACGGATTTATTTGTTTTCCTAATAAAAATCTTGGGGTATCCATTCCTGATCAGGTCATCTTCAATGGTCCGGAGCTCCTCCTGCAGGCTTCCTTCATCGGAACAAGTGCGAATCGCTCGTTGAACTAAAGACCGAATCACTGAGCGTTTTGTGGGCTACCGGGTGGACTGACTCATAGTCGAGGTATCTACCGGAGAGCGTTGGCTTTCGGTACACAGCGAAGGCGAGGCCTGTGGGAGTACGTTTTACAACTGCATCCAAGAAAGGGAGGCAACCGTCTTTTTCTTCTTCCACAGTAAACTTGATGGAGGTCCCGATGCCATTTAGGCAGTCAAGGAAAGCTTGGACGTCTTTCTTCTTTATCACGCAGAAGCAGTCGTCGACGTATCTCAGAAAAACCTTTGGTCTCGGCTCAAATGTTCCCAATGCTTTCTGCTCAATTGATTCCATTGGGATATTCGCAGTTGTGACCGAAATCGACGCTCCCATTGCGGTACCGAAAACTTGCCTGTAGAATTCACCCTTGTACGAGAAGTAGGTGTTGGATAGGCAAAACCGTAACAAGGTGCACAGCTCGGTGACGTCGAACGGTGTGCGATCAGCCAATGTCGTGTCCTTGTGAAGCAATTGTGTGGAAGTGTCTACAGCAAGGTCGACGGGAACACTTGTGAAGAGGGAGCAGACATCAAATGAAACCAGTACTTCGTCGATATCCACAGTGATACTCTTCATTTTGCTTATGAAGTCATTGATGTTCCGGAGGTTAGTTTCAGTCTTGCCTGCAAGGGGAGCCAGGATGCCGTGAAGATACTTTGAGAGGCTGTACAGGGGTGACCTAGTGAAATCTACTATGTGTCTGAGAGGCGTTCCGCTTTTGTGAATCTTCGGTAAACCGTATATCGCTGGAGCAGAACTATTGGTGCACAGCAGCTGGAAGTATAACCTTTTTGCTGATGCAGGAAGCGTCTGAAAAATACTAGAGAGCGTCTTTTGCAGGCCAGTTTGGACTTTCGAGGTAGGATCCTTGTTAATCTTGGCGTACGTTGTACAGTCCCCCACTATCTCCGTCATCTGCGACTCATACGTCGACCGGTCAAACACAACCGTCATGTTGGCTTTGTTTGCAGGAAGTACGGCAATCTTCTTGTTTTTGTGCAATGCCTTAATCGCTTTTTCTTCGTCTTCCGAGAGGGCTTGCTGGCAGCCAGACTTGCGAATCCTCGATAGTATACCTACTGCTCTCGTACGGACTTCGTCTCTTTCACTTTTTCCAAGTAGACCAATAGCGTTTTCGACAGCACACACCACCTTGCGAGTGTCCGGCTGCTTTGCTTGGTTGAAGTTGAGACCACGGCTCAAAACTTTGCATTCCGCAGGAGTTACATGAGTCCTCTGGTTTTCCTGCTTTTTTCTAGCAAAGCACTCAGTTTGCGCTCTTGTGACGTTTCCTGCTTTTCTGTTCGTCGTCGCGATGCTTGTTCGCAACGAGATGTATTTCAGGTAGTAACTCAGGCATGATGAATTCCAGCTGGCGTGTTGTGAAGAAAATGTCAGTCTCAAGGCGCTTCACAGTCTGCTTGCAGTCTTCTATCCGTGCTTGAAGAAGCTGCCGTTCAGCTTTCGAAATGACTTGATGACCGAATGCCGATTTCACGGGGGTGCTTTAACTGCAAAGATTTTGGGATGAGTTGCTTGGACTTACAGGTTACGTTGAAACGCAGGTGCGTCTTGAAGGCTGCCAGTCGTGTATATGCACTCAAGAACTGACGAATCCTGGAGATAGCCGATTGTCCATACTTGTGGCAGATGCTCACGTAGTCGAAAGTTCGACGGAATGCCGTGTGGTCAGGTAAAGGCATTGTTGAAAAAAACAGGTCACTGACCAATGTCAAATAAAAACAAAGACGTTTTGGGATCCGTACGGATCCCTTGTTTACAATGGGATGACGGCTGAGCAACAGGTTCTTATGTAACGTTGAGCGCATGACGCAAAGACCGGGAGTACACGTGGTTTATAGGCCGTATTATCTATTGATTGTGTTACTTGTCGTCTGAATGATTAGTGATTCGAGGTTCAGTCTGGTTGTAAATTCTTCTTCGTGGCCATGATGCGTGCGTTGTCCCAGCTTATCTCGTGGCCCGTCTTCTCAGCATGCTCTGCGAGTGAATTTGTCACTGTGTGGCCCTTGGTTACGTCATTCTTGTGTTGCATCAGACGTCTGCAGTAATTTCCACTCGTGCCAAAGTACACCGATTCGTAATCGGCGCATGGTATCTTGTAGACTACACCAGGAATGTGTTGCCGAGGGAGAGGATCCTTCACAATTAGCAACTCAGCCTTAAGCTTGCTTGCTGGAACATGCGCGATCTGTACACCACGTTTTCTGAATAGACGGGCTAGGGCTTCGCTTATATTTCCAATATAAGAAATCGATGCACGCTTTTTCGTAGACGATGTGTTATGCATGGCTTGACTAGTTGACTGCAGTTTATGCATGACGGATTTAGTTGTTTTACTAATAAAAATCTTGGGGTATTCATTCCTGATCAGGTCATCTTCAATGGTCCGGAGCTCCTCCTGCAGGCTTCCTTCATCGGAACAAGTGCGAATCGCTCATTGTACTAAAGACCGAATCACTGAGCGTTTGTGGGATACCGGGTGGACTGACTCATAGTCGAGGTATCTACCGGAGTGCGTTGGCTTTCGGTACACAGCGAAGGCGAGGCCTGTGGGAGTACGTTTTACAACTGCATCCAAGAAAGGGAGGCAACCGTCTTTTTCTTCTTCCGCAGTAAACTTGATGGAGGTCTCGATGCCATTTAGGCAGTCAAGGAAAGCTTGGACGTCTTTCTTCTTTATCACGCAGAAGCAGTCGTCGACGTATCTCAGAAAAACCTTGGGTCTCGGCTGAAATGTTCCCAATGCCTTCTGCTTAATTGCCTCCATTGTGATATTCGCAGTTGTGACCGAAATCGACGCTCCCATTGCGGTACCGAATACTTGCCTGTAGAATTCACCCTTGTACGAGAAGTGTTGGACAGGCAAAACCGTAACAAGGTGCACAGCTCGGTGATGTCGAACGGTGTGCGATCGGCCAATGTCGTGTCCTTGTGAAGCGATTGTCTGGAAGTGTCGACAGCAAGGTCGACGGGAACACTTGTGAAGAGGGAGCAGACATCAAATGAAACCAGTACTTCGTCGACATCCACAGTGATACTCTTCATTTTGCTTATGAAGTCATTGGTATTCCGGAGGTTAGTTTCAGTCTTGCCTGCAAGGGGAGCCAGGATGCCGTGAAGATACTTTGAGAGGCTGTACAGGAAGACCTAGTGAAATCTACTATGTGTCTGAGAGGCGTTCCGCTTTTGTGAATCTTCGGTAAACCGTATATCGCTGGAGCAGAACTATTGGTGCAGAGCAGCTGGAAGTATAACCTTTTTGCTGATGCAGGAAGCGTCTGAAAAATACTAGAAAGCGTCTTTTGCAGGCCAGTTTGGACTTTCGAGGTAGGATCCTTGTTAATCTTGGCGTACGTTGTACAGTCCCCCACTATCTCCGTCATCTGCGACTCATACGTCGACCGGTCAAACACAACCTTCATGTTGGCTTTGTCCGCAGGAAGTACGGCAATCTTCTTGTTTTTGTGCAATGCCTAATCGCTTTTTCTTCGTCTTCCGAGAGGACTTCCTGGCAGCCAGACTTGCGAGTCCTCGATAGTATACCTACTACTCTCGTACGGACTTCTTCTCGTTCACTTTTTCCAAGTAGACCAATAGCGTTTTCGACAGCACACACGACCTTGCGAGTGTCCGGCTGCTTTGCTTGGTTGAAGTTGAGACCACGGCTCAAAACTTTGCATTCCGCAGGAGTTACATGAGTCCTCTGGTTTTCCTGCTTTTTTTCTAGCAAAGCACTCAGTTTGCGCTCTTGTGACGTTTCCTGCTTTTCTGTTCGTCGTCGCGATGCTTGTTCGCAACGAGATGTATTTCAGGTAGTAACTCAGGCACGATGAATTCCAGCTGGCGTGTTGTGAAGAAAATGTCAGTCTCAAGGCGCTTCACAGTCTGCTTGCAGTCTTCTATCCGTGCTTGAAGAAGCTGCCGTTCAGCTTTCGAAATGACTTGATGACCGAATGCCGATTTCACGGGGTGCTTTAACTGCAAAGATTTTGGGATGAGTTGCTTGGACTTACAGGTTACGTTGAAACGCAGGTGCGTCTTGAAGGCTGCCAGTCGTGTATATGCACTCAAGAACTGACGAATCCTGGAGATAGCCGATTGTCCATACTTGTGGCAGATGCTCACGTAGTCGAAAGTTCGACGGAATGCCGTCTGGTCAGGTAAAGGCATTGTTGAAAAAAACAGGTCACTGACCAATGTCAAATAAAAACAAAGACGTTTTGGGATCCGTACGGATCCCTTGTTCACAATGGGATGACGGCTGAGCAACAGGTTCTTATGTAACGTTGAGCGCATGACGCAAAGTCCGGGAGTACACGTGGTTTATAGGCCAGATGATCTATTGATTGTGTTACTTGTCGTCTGAATGATTAGTGATTCGATGTTCAGTCTGGTTGTAAATTCTTCTTCGGGCCATGATGCGTGCGTTGTCCCAGCTTATCTCGTGGCCCGTCTTCTCAGCATGCTCTGCGAGTGAATTTGTCACTGTGTGGCCCTTGGTGACGTCATTCTTGTGTTGCATCAGACGTCTGCAGTAATTTCCACTCGTGCCAAAGTACACCGATTCGTAATCGGCGCATGGTATCTTGTAGACTACACCAGGAAAGTGTTGCCGAGGGAGAGGATCCTTCACAATTAGCAACTCAGCCTTAAGCTTGCTTGCTGGAACATGCGCGATCTGTACACCACGTTTTCTGAATAGACGGGCTAGGGCTTCGCTTATATTTCCAATATAAGAAATCGATGCACGCTTTTTCGTAGACGATGTGTTATGCATGGCTTGACTAGTTGACTGCAGTTTATGCATGACGGATTTAGTTGTTTTACTAATAAAAATCTTGGGGTATCCATTCCTGATCAGCTCATCTTCAATGGTCCGGAGCTCCTCCTGCAGGCTTCCTTCATCGGAACAAGTGCGAATCGCTCATTGTACTAAAGACCGAATCACTGAGCGTTTGTGGGATACCGGGTGGACTGACTCATAGTCGAGGTATCTACCGGAGTGCGTTGGCTTTCGGTACACAGCGAAGGCGAGGCCTGTGGGAGTACGTTTTACAACTGCATCCAAGAAAGGGAGGCAACCGTCTTTTTCTTCTTCCACAGTAAACTTGATGGAGGTCTCGATGCCATTTAGGCAGTCAAGGAAAGCTTGGACGTCTTTCTTCTTTATCACGCAGAAGCAGTCGTCGACGTATCTCAGAAAAACCTTGGGTCTCGGCTGAAATGTTCCCAATGCCTTCTGCTCAATTGCCTCCATTGTGATATTAGCAGTTGTGACCGAAATCGACGCTCCCATTGCGGTACCGAATACTTGCCTGTAGAATTCACCCTTGTACGAGAAGTGTTGGACAGGCAAAACCGTAACAAGGTGCACAGCTCGGTGACGTCGAACGGTGTGCGATCGGCCAATGTCGTGTCCTTGTGAAGCGATTGTCTAGAAGTGTCGACAGCAAGGTCGACGGGAACACTTGTGAAGAGGGAGCAGACATCAAATGACACCAGTACTTCGTCGACATCCACAGTGATACTCTTCATTTTGCTTATGAAGTCATGGTATTCCGGAGGTTAGTTTCAGTCTTGCCTGCAAGGGGAGCCAGGATGCCGTGAAGATACTTTGAGAGGCTGTACAGGGTTGACCTAGTGAAATCTACTATGTGTCTGAGAGGCGTTCCGCTATTGTGAATCTTCGGTAAACCGTATATCGCTGGAGCAGAACTATTGGTGCACAGCAGCTGGAAGTATAACCTTTTTGCTGATGCAGGAAGCGTCTGAAAAATACTAGAGAGCGTCTTTTGCAGGCCAGTTTGGACTTTCGAGGTAGGATCCTTGTTAATCTTGGCGTACGTTGTACAGTCCCCCACTATCTCCGTCATCTGCGACTCATACGTCGACCGGTCAAACACAACCGTCATGTTGGCTTTGTCCGCAGGAAGTACGGCAATCTTCTTGTTTTTGTGCAATGCCTTAATCGCTTTTTCTTCGTCTTCCGAGAGGACTTCCTGGCAGCCAGACTTGCGAATCCTCGATAGTATACCTACTACTCTCGTACGGACTTCGTCTCGTTCACTTTTTCCAAGTAGACCAATAGCGTTTTCGACAGCACACACGACCTTGCGAGTGTCCGGCTGCTTTGCTTGGTTGAAGTTGAGACCACGGCTCAAAACTTTGCATTCCGCAGGAGTTACATGAGTCCTCTGGTTTTCCTGCCTTTTTCTAGCAAAGCACTCAGTTTTGCGCTCTTGTGACGTTTCCTGCTTTTCTGTTCGTCGTCGCGATGCTTGGTTCGCAACGAGACGTATTTCAGGTAGTAACTCAGGCATGATGAATTCCAGCTGGCGTGTTGTGAAGAAAATGTCAGTCTCAAGGCGCTTCATAATCTGCTTGCAGTCTTCTATCCGTGCTTGAAGAAGCTGCCGTTCAGCTCTCGAAATGACTTGATGACCGAATGCCGATTTCACGGGGTTGCTTTAACTGCAAAGATTTTGGGATGAGTTGCTTGGACTTACAGGTTACGTTGAAACGCAGGTGCGTTATGAATGCTGCCAGTCGTGTAGATGCACTCAAGAACTGACGAATCCTGGTGATAGCCGATTGTCCATACTTGTGGTGGATGCTCACGTAGTCGAGAGTTCGACGGAATGCCGTCTGGTCAGGTAAAGGCATTGTTGAAAAAAACAGGTCACTGACCAATGTCAAATAAAAACAAAGACGTTTTGGGATCCCTTGTTCACAATGGGATGACGGCTGAGCTACAGGTTCTTATGTAACGTTGAGCGCATGACGCAAAGTCCGGGAGTACACGTGGTTTAGTGTGCCAGATGATCTATTGATTGTGTTACTTGTCGTCTGAATGATTAGTGATTCAAGGTTCAGTCTGGTTGTAAAATTCTTCTCCGTGGCCATGATGTGTGCGTTGTCCAAGCTTATCTCGTGGCCCATCTTCTCGGCATGCTCTGCGAGTGCATTTGTCACTGTGTGGCCCTTAGTGACGTCATGCTTGTGTTGCATCAGACGTCTGCAGTAATTTCCACTCGTGCCAATGTACAGCGATTCGCAATCGGCGCATGGTATCTTGTAGACTACACCAGGAAAGTGTTGCCGAGGGAGAAGATCCTTCACATTTAGCAACTAAGCCTTAAGCTTGCTTGCTGGAACATACGCGATCTGTACACCACGTTTTCTGAATAGACAGGCTAGGGCTTCGCTTATATTTCGAATATAAGGAATAGATGCACGCTTTTTCGTAGACGATGTGTTATGCATGGCTTGACTAGTTGACCGCAGTTTTTGCATGACGGATGTAGTTGTTTTCCTAATAAAAGTCTTGGGGTATCCATTCCTGATCAGGTCATCTTCAATGGTCCGGAGCTCCTCCTGCAGGCTTCCTTCATCGGAACAAGTGCGAATCGCTCGTTGAAGTAAAGACCGAATCACTGAGCGTTTGTGGGCTGCCGGGTGGACTGACTCATAGTCGAGGTATCTACCGGAGTGCGTTGGCTCTCGGTACACAGCGAAGGCGAGGCCTGTGGGAGTACGTTTGACAACTGCAACCAAGAAAGGGAGGCAACCGTCTTTTTCTTCTTCGACAGTTCGAACCATGTTCGAGGTCAGGAACTTGTCGTCATACGAGCTAACTCCTGCGGAATGCAAAGTTTTGAGCCGTGGTCTCAACTTCAACCAAGCAAAGCAGCCGGACACTCGCAAGGTCGTGTGTGCTGTCGAAAACGCTATTGGTCTACTTGGAGAAAGTGAACGAGACGAAGTCCGTACGAGAGCAGTAGGTATACTATCAAAGATTCGCAAGTCTGGCTGCCAGCAAGTCCTGTCGGAAGACGAAGAAAAAGCGATTAAGGCATTGCACAAAGACGAGAAGATTGCCGTACTTCCTGCGGACAAAGGCAACATGATGGTTGTGCTTGACCGGTCGACGTATGAGTCGAAGATGACGGAGATAGTGGGGGACTGTACAACGTACGCCGAGATTAACAAGGATCCTACCTCGAAAGTCTAAACTGGCCTGCAAAAGACGCTCTCTAGTATTTTTCAGACGCTTCCTGCATCAGCAAAAAGGTTATACTTCCAGCTGCTGTGCACCAATGGTTCTGCTCCAGCAATATACGGTTTACCGAAGGTTCACAAAAGCGGAACGCCTCTCAGACCCATAGTAGATTTCACTAGGTCACCCCTGTACAGCCTCTCAAGGTATCTTCACGGCATCCTGGCTCCCCTTGCAGGCAAGACTGAAACTAACCTCCGGAACACCAATGACTTCATAAGCAAATGAAGAGTTTCACTGTGGATGTCGACGAAGTACTGGTTTCATTTGATGTCTGCTCCCTCTTCACAAGTGTTCCCGTTGACCTTGCTGTAGACACTTCCAGACAATTGCTTCACAAGGACACGACATTGGCCGATCGCACACCGTTCGACGTCACCGAGCTGTGCACCTTGTTACGGTTTTGCCTTCCAACACTTACTTCTCATACAAGGGTGAACTCTACAGGCACGTTTTCGGTACCGCAATGGGAGCGTCGATTTCGGTCACAACTGCGAATATCACAATAGAAGCAATTGAGCAGAAAGCATTGGGAACATTTCAGCCAAGACCCAAGGTTTTTCTGAGATACGTCGATGACTGCTTCTGCATGATAAAGAAGAAAGACGTCCAAGCTTTCCTTGACTGCCTAAATGGCATCGAGACCTCCATGAACTTTACTGTGGAAGAAGGAAAAGACGGTTGCCCCCCTTTCTTGGATGCAGTTGTAAAACGTACTCCCACAGGCCTCGCCTTCGCTGTGTACCGAAAACCAACGCACTCCGGTAGATACCTCGACTATGAGTCAGTCCACCCGGTAGCCCACAAACGCTCAGTGATTCGGTCTTTAGTTCAATGAGCGATTCGCACTTGTTCCGATGAAAGAAGCCTGCAGGAGGAGCTCCGGACCATTGAAGATGACCTAATCAGGAATGGATACCCCAAGATTTTTATTAGGAAAACAAATAAATCCGTCATGCATAAACTGCAGTCAACTAGTCAAGCCATGCATAACACATCGTCTACGAAAAATGCCCGCAGCTTCCCTCGGGGGAACACTGAGGAGGATGCGGAAGCATGTAATTGGTTAACGGGTGTTAAATTGCGACTTACTTGGGTCGATGGCTAAATTGGTTTATGTGGCTGTTAAATGGGGTGTTAAATTGCGACTTACTTGGGTCGATGGCTAAATTGGTTAACGTGGTTTTAGGAGGGGGTGTTAAATGAGTGAACACGTACACACGTATGCGAAAGGGCGGCGTTGGTCGAAGGGACGTCGATCATTGTGTTTGTGGATTCGTTGGAATTCACTTCACCGCGACCTTGGACGTCGACGCGCCGTACAAACCAACCGACGAGCGGCAACTGAGCGAGCGAGCGCCGACCTTGAGTATATATACAGCGCGACGGCGGCATGCGCTGTCAGCTGTCGAATGTTCTCGAAGGAGAAGCGCGCGCGCGGCACAGATGGCGACGGCGCATGCGCTGTCAGCTGTCGAATGTTCTCGAAGGAGAAGCGCGCGCGGCACAGATGGTGGGCGACGGCGCAACGGCGCATGCGCGCGCGTCAGCTGTCGAATGTTCGAGAAGCGGTGCGGATGGCGCGGACGGCGCACTACAAGGCGCGAGTATAAGATGCTTCCGCATCTAAAAGCGTGCATCGATTCCTTATATTCGAAATATAAGCGAAGCCCTAGCCCGCCTATTCAGAAAACGTGGTGTACAGATCGCGCATGTTCCAGCAAGCAAGCTTAAGGCTGAGTTGCTAAATGTGAAGGGATCCTCTCCCTCGGCAACACTTTCTTTGTGTAGTCTACAAGATACCATGCGCCGATTGCGAATCGGTGTACATTGGCACGAGTGGAAATTACTGCAGACGTCTGATGCAACAGAAGAATGACGTCGCCAAGGGCAACACAGCGACAAATGCACTCGCAGAGCATGCCGAGAAGACGGGCCACGAGATAAGCTGGGACAACACAAGCATCATGGCCACGGAGAAGAATTTCACAACCAGACTGAACCTCGAATCACTAATCATTCAGACGACAAGTAACACAATCAATAGATCATCTGGCACACTAAACCACGTGTACTCCCGGACTTTGCGTCATGCGCTCAACGTTACACAAGAACATGTTGCTCAGCCGTCATCCCATTGTGAACAAGAAATCCGTACGGATCCCGAAACGTCTTTGTGTTTATTTGACATTGGTCAGTGACCTGTTTTTTCAACAATGCCTTTACCTGACCAGACGGCATTCCGTCGAACTCTCGATTACGTGACCAGAAAGCATTATACTGTACTTAGGCTCAGCCATCTTGAGACTAGAGTATAGCTCTGCTGTTTTGAGCTAAAATTGAAAATTCAAGTGGCACATCGGTACTAAAAATGTAGTCTCGGTAGTTGGCCATCATGTTATGGTGCACTAAATGATGTGGTGTTCACAGAAGGGCATACTATTGCTGACAGCACAGGTGGTTTGTCGGGTTAACACATAAGTTTGCATTGCAGGGAACTTGGTGGTGACAAGTGGTGTTCTGGTACCATTTTATACATTGAGTGATGTGGGCCGACAGCACTGAGGACCAACCCACCACATATAGTGGTGACCTGCAGGTTACGGCATGGAAAACCCGGCCGCGGTGGCAGTCTCGATGCAGCACATTGGAATGAAAGAAAAAGGATGAGTGCACTATACAATGGGACGGCGTGTCATAACACAAAATAGCTCAATTGGCCGCTATAAAGCAAGGTATCAATTAAGAATAAACAGCAAACAACAAAATGGAGAGGGTGAATTAAAAGAAACCATGCTAAGTTGTCAATACACTGTAATGCTGCTAATTAGACGAGTCGGAGCAAGAAAAAAACGGTTAAAGTCTAGAAACGCGCGCGACTACTTTTTCTGGAAACTAATAGCAGTTTCTTGAGGTGCCTTCTGGTTGAACCTCATAGGGTACTTCAGTAATTCGCTGTAAAACCTTGTAAGGCCCGAAATAGAATCTTAGCCCAAAAACCTTCTCCGAAAATATGTCTGTGCCCCAACGGGTGTTTCATAAATGATTTGTTACTGGTGGATGACAGAAAACAGGTATATTTACAATATTTACAGTCACAGTAATGCGGGTAAAAACAACTCGGATAGCGAGAGCAGGCACCACCTAGTCCTTCACTTTTTCGTCCTCTCTATGTGAGGGGCACATAACGTTACCCTCCGGCGGTGAAGGCACCGACTCGGTGCAGTCAGAGAAAGACGGTATAGTGGTGGTTATTATACATGTGCGTTGCGGCAGCCCGGTGTATGACATGGCTTCAGACCTACAACGTAAACGATGTTGGTACGGGGTTGAGTCGATGAGGACAAAGACAATTCAATTTCTTATGTCACGTTGGTCACTTGGCGGTGCACAGGGTACGGTTCGGAGGGCGGGAACAGTAGCTTTGTAAAAAGCCCAATACAGCGTGCTGGAGACCACAGCACAGGAATCCTAGAGGAAAGTGAGCGTTTATATGACTGCTCTCGTAACGAAATTTTTGGCCCGTTTGCGAGTCGGTTAGCCGAACGCACACAAGTTGACATGTATGGTCGGCATGGGCTATAGCTTATTGAGCGTATTCAGTGGGTGGGCATGTTGAAGGTGGCATCATTGGTGTCCATCGGCAACATTGAATTTCAGTCAAATAAAATAAAGGCGAACAGCCAGCTGCCTCGTGTTACGACGTATATGTTGCACAAGACTAACACATCTTGTATGTAAACCATGTACGGCTCCGTTGAGGTTCGGGCACGGCACGAGAGCTCTTTATGTTGGCGTGCAACAGGCTTTCAGAAAAGGTTTTTTTAGCACATTGGATGAAGCAAGAGCCAAAAAAAAACGAGCGAACCTCTTTGGAAGAACGTGTAATAAGGAAGTTGATGACCGCGCATATTTTTGCTGGATCAGCTTGTTTATTTGCAGCGTCAACAAGATGGCCAAGCACGGTAATCTCTAGGCGCCAAAAGCAGCATTTTGAAGAGTTGAGTTGAAGATCAGCAATGTGAAAGAGTTGCAATATAGCCAACAAGTTTTGCAGGTGACTGGTGAATGTAAGGGGAGAAGACTACGATAACGTCCAGGTAGCACAAGGCATGTGGAACACTTGAAACCCCTCAATAGAGAGTCCATCACACGCTCAAAATGTTCCTGGCGCCTTACACAACCTAAAGGGCATGACTTACCTCCCAATCATTTTCATCGACAGCTATTTGTCAATAGCCTAAACGAAGGTCGATGGAAGAAAAGTACCGTGCACCAGAAGAGAATCAATGGCGTCGTCTTTTTGCAGCAATGGGCTGAAGTATTTTTTGGTTTTGTTGAAGTGCCGGTGAAATGCCAGGTGTTGTCTTTGTTTTTACAAATACCACGGGCGACGCTCAATGGCTCGAAAATGGCTCCATGATGTCCTTAGCGAGTATTTCATCAACTTTAGTTTGACGCTGCGCTCGGTCGCCGAGACATGCTAAGGGTGTCGATGAATGGGTGTTGCGTCCACGTTGTCAATTCGATGCCTCACTAGATATGTTTGCCCAAGTTTAGGTGAAGCGAAATCAAAAGTCGCGGTATGACTTCTAGGAAAGGCGTAGGTCCTGGCTTTTAGAAGGGTCAGGGTCCGAGGCAATCATGTTTTCGAATGTGTCATCAGGTGTCGGGCCAGCAGCAGGGCTGTCTGGAGGCGACTGTGGGGCATCAATGGCCAGAGCAACAGGGTTGTTTGCGTCTAAAGGTGATATTGTGCCCAGCGAGATACCTTCAGGAAGCAGTTGTGCGCAGCATCCAAAGTTCAGGACAGGTCTGCAAAAGTTGTTCGCAGAAACAGTCACAAGAGAGTGAGGCAAAACTAATCTTCGCGTCAGTAGAACGTCCAAGGAGCAACGTCCAGAACAGCAGAGATAACTGAGGTGTTGTGGTCATCGAAGCTCACATGCGCAAAGCACATTCAAAGGATGGTAGGTGTACGGCTACTGGCTACGCCAAGAACAGGTGATGAGGCGCGTGTAACGACTTCACAAAAACGACGAGAAAGATGACCGCTCATGAATGATGATTGGGCCCTTGTGTGGATGAGCGCTGAAATAGGCATGCCCTCTACATCTACATCCATAAGCTTTTGTCGAGACGCCAGAGTTAACAGAGGATTTCCGAGTCGATCAGTCAAGGCAGCATCACCTTCCGGAAGCTGCACTGGTCTGTTTTCCCGAGGAGGGACGGCGAGAGGGAGCAACGGGACATAAGCAACCGAGAAAGTCCTTGGGTCTGGGGAGACGGCGACGGGTTATAATGTGGGGTCGATGTTCGGGCATTAGTGTTCAGTGGATTGCCGTGCAAAGGGGAGGATGAAGTGTCGTCTGGACGGTATGGTGACGAGGAGACGATGGCCGACGATAGTGACAATAGAAGGAATGTGACCGGTGCCATTGCAGTTGAAGCATATCGACCCGTCATCTCGCGTGCGCCACTGGTTCTAATATGGTACCTGGAATAAGTCAGTTGTGGCTGGTAGTATGGAGCAGGGCTGACGTAGAACGACTTTTGGCACATACAGGCTGGATGCCTGCATTCGCCAGTTCTTCGCGCACGGCGGCCTGAATTAATTACACTGTCGGGCGGGCCTCCTCGTGAGAATTAGCCTGGGGAGCAGATGAAGTTGCTGCCTCGATATTACGCCGCACGAGACGCAGGAAGTTTTTGGTACAGGGCGGCGGCTGGATCTTGACGTCTTTGCACGACGGCGTGGCAGCAGTGTTAGGGAGCTGAACAAATTGCTGCGTAACATGTCGGCTTTTTGCTTCTTTGAAACTTCAGCACTCCCTGATAATGTCATAAATGGTGGAGCAGTCTTTGTATACGAGCAAGTGAAGGGCGTCGTGAGCGATGCCTTCATTAATGTGGGTGACTTTGTTGGCTTCGGCCATTTGGCTATCAACTTGCAAGCACAAGGCTAAGACATCTTGTATGTAAACCATGTGCAGCTCCTTTGAGGTTTGGGCACGGCACGAGAGTTCTTTCTCTTGGCGTGCAATGGGTTTTTCAAAAAGGTGTTTCATTTTTTTGTTTACATACGTCTTTTTTGTTACGTACGTTTAAATTCTCCTCGTGTGTGTCGAACCACACACTGGCCCTACCCCTGAGGTAGTACCTGACGTTTGCAAGCATCAAAGTCGAATCCCAGCGATTGGTCTTGCTGCTGCACTCTTATTAGGCCAGCCACTTCTCTACGTGACCGTTATCAGTCCCGCAGAAGTGGCCTGGGTCTCGGAGGTGGGTTCACGACAATGTTACTGGGTGCATTCGGCATAGCGGGGGCTGGATCAGCAGAATTGTCTGCCGGCATGATGGACTGTCCAAGAATACGCCCGCTGCGAAGTTCCGTTGTGTGCTCCTGATGTGCCCAGCACCTCCTCCAAAGATGTTACGGAGAGATGACAGAAAACGAGTGTATTTACAATATTCACAGTAACAGTACTGCGGGTAAAAACAACCACGATGGCCAGGACAGGCACCACCTAGTCTTCTCACTTTCATCGGTTTCTAGGTAAGCGGCACATAACAATACTGTCAGTGTCGTGGTTTTGGGACATTGACCCCCCGCCACTCAAAAAACGCAATTGAAGACCTCATAACTCCTGACGGTAAGGCGAAACAAAAGTCACTCATGGTGGAATGGCACAATGTTACTGCACAACATTGATAAGTATCTGATTGTGACTTGTAAGGGCCACACCTTGTGGATCCAAAGGACTAGTGGGATTAGTGGGCATCATTCGTTAACATCAGCTTTGACAAGGCTGTATGCATGATACTGAAGTAGTAGTGCAGAGCCAAATGCTTCTGCCTGTGTCTAAGGTGACCAATTGTAAGGTTATGATATTACAGCTAATGCGAGGAGTCGTTCTCGCTTTGGTTCAATCAAAGATGAAGCATCAAGTGCAGCGGTGGCGATGAGCTGCTGCTTCGCTTAGATTTAGGTGCACTTTAAAGAATCCCATATGGCTTAATTTGATCCGAAGTCACCCACTGTGGGCCCCTTCGCGGTCGGTCTAGTGCCTAAAATACTTGGCTGCTGACCCGCAGGCAGTGGGATGGAATCTCGGCTGTGGTGACTACATTTTAGACGGAGGCGGAAATGGTGTAGGCCAGTTTGCCCAGATTTGGGAGCCTGTTAAAAAACCCCAGGTGGTCGAAATTTCTGGAGCCCTCCACTACGGCGTCTCTCATAATCATATGGTGGTTTTGGGACGTTAAACCCCACATATCATCAATCGCCCACTGCGGTGTGCTTAACAATCATACCATCGTTTCGCCACATGAAAACTCTAGAAATGATGTTTGAAATTAAGTTGGCTCTGTGCCTAGAACTGTCGTGAGCCCAGTTGGTGGGAAGGCAGCTGCCATTCAGTGCAGCCTTACACCAGGCACATTTTTCTCTATGCTGTGGCTCAAAAAATGGGGCCTCTTTTTGCTCTCTTGACAGCTGGCTCAACTGCTGGGCGCCCTGTTAGGGACCCTCTAGGACCCCCTTGTAAGCCCTGGCCTACGCCTAGCAGTGCTGGTCGGTTGCACCCTTATGTGACGGGCCCGGCGACGTCTTGCTGCAGCGGTAGTCTTGAGTGCCAGCATCAGTCCTGTCCCATCGCTGCTGTTCTGAACACGAGCAAGCTCCTCTCCAAGGCCCTTCACGATATCAAGGTAAGCTGGATTGTGTACATTCATAGAATGCAGACGCCGCAACTGGACCTCCAGGAACTCATACTGCATGTTCTTGGGCCTGCACCAAAAGTGATGAAAGAAATATACTTCACGTGTACAGCACACCAACAAGAACTGCACATTTATTTTGCTCCTCTCTAACTGCAGACAACTGCTCGAGAATAAAGTTCAAGCTGAGGAGTCAGTTTAAGTTAAGTTTTTCCTGTCACCTGTTTTGACTATTCTGTTAGTGGAAGTGATGCTAATACCAACAATTGGTGACCTGTAGTCCCAAACGTGGAACAATACGACACCGGTAGTGTTGAAATCTTGAAATCGCCCTCAGAATGATGACATCCACCAATATGAAATTGTAAATTCGTTAGTGCGGTGGAGCGCAATATTAAGCTTACAGGAATAAAAGAAGTCTTGACCACTGTTCAGTAGCATTTCCTATGTTTAATTGAAAAGTATTTCAGGGCCCTTTCAAGGGGCTTGTCCTACCTGGGCAAGTTGGGCTGCATCAGGCACCGACGGTACAGGTGCGACGTGTGTGGCCTCTTGCGTGCTGGTGCCTTGCATTGGTTGGAGTTCGTCTGGCTCCTCCTGCGGGGCACTGGTACCTTCCGTGGTTCTGGCACTACTGCTGGGCTCCTCCTCTTGGAAGGGTTCGAAAAATATCCTGGGGGGACACTTCTCGCCCAGGCCAGCTGTCCAGTTGGTAGCGGTCGTCAGTACTCAGTGCCGGAGCATTTGGAAACAGTCCTCTGTACTTTTTCTGCACCAAAGCCTGGTGCTTACAAAATGCACCTTGTTTACCAAAGAGACGCGTGCATAATCCTTTGTCGGCATAGACTTCATAACTGGAGCTGGGGTGGGTGGCACTAGGCACAATGTACTGTCTCTGGTCCTACCACTTGGATGGCCTCGGCTGTGTCTTTCAGCATTCTCGACAGCAACCGTTTGTACAGCAGTTGATGGGCTGCTACACGGCTGTAGGCGTGGTGGAGGATACGGCTTTCAAAGTATTTCTCCCCACCAGAGCCACCGAGTCTACAAGTGCGACTGCATTAAATGCTTCGACTCTGTTCAGGAATATGTCTTTGAGCACGCGTATGGTTGCCTCCGCAAAATTGTTGGTGTTGTGGCCCCTTGTCAACACGTCCAAACGGTAGAGCTGCACCCACTCTTCTTGTCGGTGCAAGAATGTCAGAACTCTAGACACGAAGGCATCGTGTTGTAGGGCCTTCAGTTCGGCAGTGGCAGCTTCAAGTTTTTCTGCTGTGTCTGCATACATGACCTGCAGATAGCAGGAAAGTTTTCAATGAGGTACTCGTATTTGCATATTTTCACTTTTTTTTAACTGCACCATAATGCAGATTCATTAGCCTGCTTCACTGTCTGCATTGAAGTCACTTTGTGATCTGCACATACTTGCCCCAGTTCAAAGGGCCAGTAAACAACCCCCAAGGACCAAAAATAAAAATATGTGCACCTTTGCTCCGTGAACATGCTGCCTCAAGGATTTTGCGAATGCTTTATTAAGGAATTCACAGGGGTTAGAACATTGGTTTCAGCTAGTTTCAAATTTTCACGCGGTCTCGCCATCCTTCTCTTTCAAAGGAAGGAAAAAGCCCAGCCTGCCGTCGTGACTGGTTTAACCCATTCGAAGAGCTGTGTGCTTCGTCAAGTCGCCGATCGGCGAATTTGTGTCACTGCGCAAGAAAGGAGGACTGGTCAGGTGTAGGAAAGGAGCGTGGGAATTACGGAGGCTGTGCACGGTGCGCAGCGCTGTAATCTGAAAATTGATTGCCGCGGTCTGCTCTACGAATTGCCAAGCAATGGTCCATAAAAGTTGATGCTGCTGACATTTTCTGTACGCTTGTGCGAATGCGGAATTTTAGGTTCGAAGTGAATTCGAAGCGAATAGTGATTTTGGTCGAATAATTTCTAATTGAACTGTAATAGTATATATATTGCATATTATAAACGAAAAATGTCATATTTGTCATGGCCAAACAAACTTGCACAGATCTTTAAAAATTGAAACAGGGCCTATGCAAAGGCCATTTTTTTTCATCAAAGGAAGTGGCAACAACTTTGAATTGTAGCAGAATTCCACTTTTGGTACAGTCCAAGTAATATAGCCAGTAAAATATGCTGCGTTTTAATTTTTTTACTTAGAGCATATAAATCTGTGTAACGAGCTTTTAAACTGAAAACGAAAAAAGCAGAATCGATGTGAGGGTAATTCTTTATTAAAACCTTGAAGTGGGGCTTTGCTGCAGTGCGAATTTCTCTTGATTATGTGTTTTGACGGCTTAGCACAAATTTACTGCAGTGAAACCACTTTTACATGTGGTCTAATATGCTTGCGTAAGTGCTTTCATGGTTTAGCATTCCTCTACTGCCATGAAACCATCTTTACAGAGTGTTACATGTGGACTAATATACACCTATTTTGTTCGTTTTGAATAATTCAAAATTTTCAACAATTTAACTTCGTTTCAAAGCAAATTTGATTACTGCATTATTCGTTTGAATATTCAAAGCATTTTAATATTTGTACAAGCCTAATTTTATATCATTTGAAATCATTTGAACCCCCCAGACTTTTACTGGTGTACTTTTTAAATGTGATTAAAATGGACACAAATGCTGTCAGCGTTGTCATCTGCAGATTAGGGCATCTTATGCGGCATACACTCCAAATTATATCAGGAGGAAGTGAAGGTAATTCATGAACTAGCCTTGCATGACAGCTGTGCTTTTTATACACCTATGCTACAATGCCAGCGCCATCATCTTGGAAACACGAAACGAATGCCAGAATAGCAGACCATTGTGAATTTGTTCACAAAGTGCAGATGCAACAAATGCACCTCGTATCTTAAAGCTAGAGTTACAACTAGATTGCAAAAAAACTTCGCAGTTGGAAGGCAGACATGAATCGTCTTCTCTGGGGTTTGTCGACAGAGTTTTGAGATGCCGTCAGCCAGCGCCACTCCGCTTGTGCCACATGAAACTGGCACAAAAGCTGCCTTGCTGACGGCCATGTCTGCTGCAGGGCAGCCTTCTCAGCACTCTAATTGTCACTCATGAGTACCTGTGGGGCCTGGCAGACAATGCAATAAAGTTGAAAGCTGTCCATAGTTATAAAGGCATAAAAAAGTCGTGGGTGTTGTGAGTACATTTTTCGTGGGTGAATCTAAGAATATAAATAGCCTTGGCTAATAATTTTCTATTGAATTTGAGTTCGATATTTGCTTTTTAATAAACTATAGAGAGCAGTAACATTTACGGTAAATTTCAAGGTTAAAGACAAGTGTAAGTTTGCATCTGTTACCAGTATTTTAAAAAGAGGAGATAGTGCGGGCAATAGGTCGACGAACTCACTCATTGGCTAACTCACACGGACTCACTCAGACTCACATTATGAGTCTGAGTCTGGATAACCAATATTTTTGTGAGTCAAAGTCCGAGAGAGTTTGTTTGAAGAAAATTTTAGTGAGTGTGAGTCCGAGCGGGTTTGGCTAAGCAAAATTTTGGATAGTCTGAGTCCGAGTGAGTCTAAAGCGCAAAATATATTTCTTGAGTGAGTTCCACTTTCTTTTGGCGACTTGAGGTTCCACCTAGACATTTTCAGCATTACTCAGCCTTACCTAGATTCACATTTATACTCACATCTATTCATAGGTATTCCAAAGCAGTGTTTTTCATACACCGTTTCAATATTATTATTAGATGTTTGAATTATACAAGGGGGCGCCTTGACAGTCCCAAACTAACTCTTCCAGGGAATTTCTTGACTATTATATTTTATCATCTCCTCCAAGAAAAATGACTTTAACGGTTTGGAAGCACTCGGAACTCGTTTTCAAAGATGCTGTGTGAAGCGGCATCAAGAAGAGCACCGATTACATCAGATATTGGCGTTTAAAGAGCATTAACATCACAATCAAAGAAGCTAATTCTAGGCTGATGAACTCATGAGTTGAATCAGTAGTACTCACTCAGACTCAGGTCCAGCCGTGAGTCTGAGGCTGAGTGTGTGCGGTTGAGTAATGTTTTGGTGAGTTTGAGCCTGAGTGAGTCTGGCTTAAGAACCTGCATGGACCTGTACAAAGGCTTACAGTATTGTTAAATAAATAAATATGTGTGAACAAGAGTTTGAGTGAGTTGAGCTCAGAAAAATTTTTGTGAGTCTGAGTACAATGAGTCGAAAGTTCAATATACAAGGTGCACTTGATTTACCTGCACCAATTGAAACCGGTTCACGGCTGTGCATGCAAAGTTCAGAAATTGTGGAGCGCAAGTTCAGTGGTGCAGGCACAGTGCAACACCCAAAACAAATGACGATGTGCTGATGCAGGCCTTATTTCTGTTCACTTAGTTAACACCATTAAGCTAACACTGACAGATGGCGAAATGATTATGCATACAGTTTATGAGGCACAAACTTCTTTGCAAAAAACACATCGTGTTAGTGGAGGCAGGTACGGTGCCTACACCGAAGTATTGCGTCGTCTGCTCAGCTGCATGCGCGGCTGCACCAAGCCGGCACTGTCAGTGTGGGAGGGGCGGGAAATTCGTGAACCAGCGCTGTACCTCTTCTGCACCTTTAGAAATGAATGGCAGGCTTCAGAGGTTGTCAATGCTGCACCGCTGAAACGAATGGCAAGGCGCAGAACATCGTGAACTGGTTCACGTGGTGCAGGCAAATTGAACAGACTGATATATTTCATGAATGAGCCTGAGAGAGTTCCACAAGCTATGTCGACCTATGGTGTGGGCACATGTTTTAGCTGGAGAAACGCTTATCTAGCCTGAGTGAAATGCACAGAACAGGCACACTTCACCCACAATGATGGTGTCACATGGGAAAGATTAGAATTCATAGCCAAATGTTGATGATGATGATGAGAACATTGTAGGTGATTTCTCTAAATGCCCACAAGGGCCACAAAGGCCCTCTCCAGTGGCTTAGTCTGTGCAGTAATATTTACTTTTGTTTTTGTCACAAATAATTTCTGTCCAGGTGCAACTTTTTTTTGGTCCAGCTTAATGAGGCTATTTGCTATTGTGCCATTACTTACACTATGCGAATTCAGAAATGTCTTCAAAAGTAGTTAGAGAAGTTCCATAGGAAACTGCAGGTTTTCCCACTCACTTTGATCCAAGTGGCAGCTTAGATAATCTGCACGCCGTTGAAATAGCCTGAGCGCCAACCTGCTTTAATACATGTGCCAAACATTTAATTCCAAGCCCCAACATATTTAATCCAAGCGCCAACTCAATCAGGCCGCGTGCCAGTGATTTTAATCAAGTGCCACCTTGATTAATCCAATCGCCAATGGCTTCAATTCAGGTGCCAGTCAGTTTAATCCATGCACAAAAAGCACAATACGGGGCATAAAAATGGCAGTGCAACTGAAATGCAGTTTCTACAATATAAAATACTATACTCGGAAAGTAGAATAAATCATTATTATTAGTATTCGCTGCTAGTATTCGTCAAAACAAAAACTCAGTGGTTCGCTTGAGCCATGTTTGGAGTGCCTATACTGTGCTGTGTACAAGTTTGTAGATGATTGCTTGGCTCGGGTGGAGTCATTTTAATAGCAACGAAGAAAAAAGCAAGAATATTTTTGTGTTCGTCAACAAAGCTCATAATTAGATTTCTATAGCATTACATGTCTGGGCCAAGTCATGTAATACGGTAGACATAATATTGTTATTGGAGTGCCGGGATGCATAACAAGATATGAAGAACTTGACTGTGGGCAGTGATGAGTCAGAAACAGGTACATGCTCAATACATTAGGGGGCCATCACAGGGCAGAGCAAATTAGAAATCATTTAGGAGGCTTTCGTCCTGCAGGGCACATAGGACGTAAACTCGTGACCCTGATGTGGAAAACGAAAGTCATATTTTATATTCATATTAGTTGTTATCTTTTTATTCAAACAAAATTATGTGTATTCGATGAACGCGTGTTTCAAGCAAACACGCTTCAGGAATACTAGCGTTACATGAAAACAGGAGTATCTCCTTTGATGCTTTTATAAAAAACTTAATTCCACATGAACCGAAACAAATACAACTTGAGTTTTAAATGGTTGTTTCTGATTTCAAGAACGAATGAATATCAAATCAAATCAAACTTTATTTATTTGCCAGACAAAAACTGGAGGGTCGCCAAGGCTAAAAGCCGCGAGAAGGGCTTGACAAAGGCCGTGGTGACCATCTGTCTATCACCGTTATCACCGGGCTGAGCAGACGACTGTGAATGCCTCAGCGAATAAGTAGCCGAAAGTCTGCTCAGCAGACGACACGAATCTATGCATATGCAATGGTGTACATGGTAAGCCAGAATAATGCAGTAGCGATGAACCATAGACTAACATGGACTCTATGAGCAAATACTTTTAGTACCCATAAATGCAATTAACAGACACTGTTCTTTTTTTTATTTTGAAGCTATGACACCAAAATGTTAGGAGGAAATAGCAATGCGCACCTCATTTCTTAAGCACAAGCATGTATAGGCGAAGGAAAAGGTCTTCCTGTGACTTCATGTTTACGTTATTTTCACATTTACACTGTATAAAGCGGCAAACTTCCTTTTCTAGTGCATCAATTTAAAATGACTGGCACTTTAATTAGTCATTGGCAATTGGATTAAACTCACTGGCATGCGGCCTCATTGAGTTGGCGCTTGGATAAATGTTTGGCTCATGGATTAAATGGCTCGGCGCTCAGGTTATTACAATGGCGTGCAGATTATTTAAGCTGGCACTTGGATTAAAGTGGGTGGGAAAACCTGTAGTTGGGTTATTGAATTATATTCAAGCCACGCATTGAGCACTGGCCTCTACATATTCTTCACTAGTTGCTCTTGTAAGTTTGTGTTAACAACGCTATTGTAGAGCATTGGGGTGGCATTAATACATAGCAATTCACTGCGCACAAAACTTACAATTTTGTGCCTAGTTCCTTACTTACTGGTTGGCCTCCAAAGCACAGAGGATGGGCTTCCTCGAGGAGTTTGAAAGCAGCCAGGTAGTCATCGGTGCTCTGCTCCTTGTGAATTAGTACTGTGAGCGGGACAGCACCAGCCTTGGTCGCAGTCAGCACCACTGTTACTGTGCATTTGGTGGTGTCGTATGAGGCAGTCGAATCGACAAAGACGATCTCCCTTGCCAGCTCGAGGTTACGAGCTCGTCGCATGATGGGGGTAACCACGACCACTGCCCAGCAGGCACTGCTGCCACCACGGGTCGCACTTATGTGAGTGCCTGGAAAGTTATGTGGAATGGCAGGTGGTCTTTTAAGAACAATCTTCAGGCGCATGACTTTTACTGGCCATTTGCTCTCTGTACAGTGCAAAGTGTTCCTGCAAGTAATTTTTAGTTCTAGCTTCACCTTGCCTTTTAAAGACGTCCTGCAGGCTTTTTTCAAGCAATCATAACATTACCTCATTGTCAGAGTTTGTTGCCTCACAAATAAATTTCAGCAAAAATATTTGCACTCCCTGAAGTACTAGTGGAGTTCAGGTTTACTGCAAGCTTTTTGTACTTCATTTATTAATTCTCCACGAGCACACTGTCAGCTACACAGCGATTAATGACAAAGGGGAAGAAGCTACATCAGCGAGCATTGTTACGTATTAGTGTCAGATAGAGCAGGGAAGATGAGCAAAATCAAGAGAGCATGGACCTGTGCAGGTGCCCGCATTCCCTTATAAATGCGGAGCATTTCTTTGCGTACTGCATGCACTTTCAGTATCTTATCTATCTATATATTATCTATCTATTTAAGCCCTGCCGCGGGTGGTCTAGTGGCTAAGGTACTCGGCTGCTGTCCCACAGGGTGCGGGATCGAATCCTGGTTGCGGTGGTGGCATCTATCTATCTGTCTGTCTATCCATCCATCCATCCATCCATCCATATCCATCCATCCATCCATCCATCCATCCATCCATCTCCATCCATCCATC
>WOVY01007239.1:0-31615 GCA_013436015.1 Rhipicephalus annulatus
ATTAGTTAAAAAGAAGGACGGATCGTGGCGATTGTGTGGACTATCGCCACCTTAACAACATCACCAAGAAGACGCACACCCTCTGCCCCGCATTGATGACGCCCTTGATTGCCTCCATGGTGCCGCCTACTTTTCTTCTATAGATCTCGTTCTGGTTATTGCAGATTGCCGTGGACCCCATGGACCGAGAGAAGACGGCTTTTGTAAACCCGATGGCCTCTACCAATTCAAGTCTGCTTTCGGCTTATGTAATGCCCCCGCCACCTTTGAACGAATGATGGACTCCCTGCTCCATGGATTCAAGTGGTCTACGTGTCTTTGTTATCTGGATGACGTGATTGTGTTTGCTCCCACTTTTGAAGCGCACGTTGAGAGACTGTCAAAACTCTTGATGTATCCGTCTCGCCGGCCTTCAGCTGAATTCATCTAAGTGCGGTTTGGTCGCCGTCGCATTACAATACTTGGACATATTGTGTGACGCTTACGGTGTACAGCCTGACCCAGAAAAAGTTCGAGCTGTGAAGGAATTTCCTGTGCCGAAAACCGCCAAAGATGTCCGCAGCTTTGTGGGGCTCTGCTCCTATTTCGGCGGTTCATCAAGAACTTCGCGGAAATTGCTCGGCCCCTAACAGATTTACTCAAACGGATGAGACGTTTACCTGGGGTCCCACGCAAGCAGCAGCAATTTTCCGACCTGACCACTTGGCTCACTTCTTCTCCTGTGCTGGCTCACTTCAACCCTACGGCACCGACGGAAGTGCGCACCGATGCCAGCGGTTACGGAATAGGCACTGTGTTGGCTCAGCGACAACGTGGGCAGCATCGCTTGATAGCTTATGGCCAGCAGGCTGCTGTCCATCTCGGAGCGTAATTATTCCATCACAGAGCGCGAATGCCTAGCGCTGGTGGGGCAGTCGCGAAATTTCGCCCTTACTTATACGGCCGACCATTTATAGTTCTTACCGACCACCACGCTCTCTGCTGGCTCACTCCCTCAAAGATCCCACAGGTCGTCTCGCCCGCTGGGCACTCCGCCTCCAGGAGTATTCTTACACCGTAGTGTACAAATCAGGAAAACTGCACAAAGATGTGGATTGTCTGTCACGCTACCCTGTGGCCGACTGCGATCCTACGACCACTGATTCTGTGGGCTGCGTCCTTTCCATCTCCCAGCTGCTTCATCTCGGGGACGAGCAGCATCGCGATCCGGATATCAGCCGCCTAATACAACAGCTCGAATCTTCACCGCAAGACGCTTCCGTTCGCATGTTTACTTAAAGGACCACACCTTATATCGGCGTAATTTATCGCCCCATGGTCACGACCTACTTCTGGTCATACCAAAGCACCTGCGTTCTACAGTCCTACGCGAGCTCCATGACGCGCCAACCGCGGGTCACCTTGGTGTCTCTCGCACATATGACCGTGTGCGCCCGCCGCTTCTACTGGCCTGGCCTTTCACGTTCTGTACGTCGCTATGTCAACCCTATCGGAAAAACTGCCATGGTGGATACTGGAAAACATGGTGGGCGTAGTGGAAATAATAGGGGGGCATGGTGGAAATAATAGTGGGCATGGTGGAAATTATGATGGCTATGGTGGGACGTAGTGGAAAATATGGTGGTTACGCCGGGACATACTGGGTGGTATGGTGTACAGATGATGGTAAAGTGGAAATGATGGTGGAAAGCAGAGGCTAGATAGTGGGCAATAATGGGACACTCTGCCCACCATTGCGATAATGCTGGGTAGCCCTAAGCATATGGTGGGTGGTGCTTATTATGGTGGGCTACATGGTGTACCAAGCTGAGAAACTCTTCCCACCATTGCGATAATGCTGGAAGCACTAAGCAGATTATGGGTGCTGCTTGTTATGGTGGGCCACATGGTGTACCAAGCTGAGAAGCTCTGCCCACCATCGCGATAATGCTGGGAAGCAGTAAGCAGATGATCGGTGGGCTTATAATGGCGGGCAACTCATATAGTGTACCAATCTGGGATCAGTACACTACAAGTTCTACCACCATGATTTCCATCAAAGTTAAGCCTACCGACCGAGCCCGTACAATTGTGTTATCCGTGCTTCCGGGTTTCAGAATACACAATTTCGACGATTAAGTATGACAATACAGCGCAGCCATGGCATCAATTAACCTAAATGAAGCATTTTCATTGTGTATGGTGTCCGCTCAAGAAGCAACAAACATCGATGCGACGCGATTAAAGCACTCCCAAAGAAACGTAATTAAGTGTCTTCTCGCCGACAGCCGCCGGTCGCACTCGCCGGCACTTCTCTAGCTTTTGTACGAGAACTCAGACGTGGCAATTCGTATTGGTGAACCAACATGAAGCGTAATGTTTCCGGCACACTGCATTCGTTTTGGCCAAGCCGTTATGAAGTTGCTTTAGCGAAAAAGCTACAGCATTGCGCTGGCGCGACCGCCCTCTACATTGCGCGAAAAGCATCCCAATACTCAATCAAATAAATTAGGCGGGCGTATCTATGGAATGAGCCTAGAGGCGTCATAAAGCGTGAGCATATGTCACCTTTAGAACGAGCGCGAAACGGATATTAAACTTGGCAGACCCCGCCGGTAAACTGTTGCTGCTCCCCAGTCCACTTGGTTTTTTTCTTGAAGTTGTGAATTGTAAAAAAAAATGCACTAGTGCCGTTAACATAGTGGCAATCGTTACAGGCAGCAGTTGCTTGTGTGTAATAAATGTGCAATTTTTAGTAGCAGGTGTGGATCTTGTCTATGTTGTATACACGACAAACATAACTTAAGTTGAACCGTGAGTTTGTATGCCAACTAAGTATTTAACACCCCTGCAACGTCATGTTGGTGTGGCGCAGTGGTTAGCGTCTTCGAATGGGAATCCGCAGGTTGCACGTTCGATCCTCTGTGGCGCCTTGTTTTTTTTTACGGGACGGGTGTTTTTTATACTGTTTTTATAGAATTCTTTTTTATTTTTTGTGGCAGCTCGTCACGGTGATTATGACGTCATTTTGCGCTCAAGTGTTTGCCGGCACTGCAGCACCCACCATACCCACCATGCGGCATGGTGGGTGTTTTCCCACCATTCACCCACTACACTAATCCACTATAATGGTGGGTGGTGGTTTCCACCATGCCCACCATTCGTTTTTTTTCCGATAGGGAACGCTTGTGAAATTTGCCAGCGTCGCAAAAAGCCGTCGAGACTACCTTCCGGATATCTTCAGCCCATCGACATCCCATCGGAGCCATGCTTCCGTGTTGGTTTGGACCTTCTCGGTCCCTTCCCACATCCGCCTCCGGAAACAAGTGGGTCGCGGTGGCTATGGATTACGCGACCCGTTATGCAGTTACGCGAGCCATGCCAACAAGCTGCGCTACAGACGTCGCTGATTTTCTACTACGCGATCTCATTTTAGTGTATGGAGCCCCTCGTCAACTGCTGACAGACCGAGGCCGTACGTTCCTTTCGAAAGTGGTTGACGATATCCTGCGTTCCTGCTCTACCCAACATAAGCTCACGACATCGTACCACCCCCAGACAAATGGGCTTACAGAACGTTTAAACCGCACCTTGACAGACATGCTATCAAAATACGCCTCGGCCGATCATCGTGATTGGGACCTTGCACTACCCTACGTGACGTTCGCATACAATTCCTCCTGGCATGACACTGCCGGGTACTCGCCATTTTACCTTCTGTTTGGACGCGAACCAACATGCCGTTGGATACCTTCCTGCCAGCCGCTGCACAGTATACTTCTGAATATGCACGCGACGCTATTACCCGAGCTGACCATGCTCGTCAGCTTGCCCGCAGCAGGTTAATGGCGTCCCAAGACTCGCAGAAGCATCGTTACGACGAGCGGCATCGCGACGAACACTTTCAAACAGGCTCCCTCGTTCTTCTTTGGTCCCCTACGCGACATGCAGGCCTGTCAGAAAAACTTCTCTTTCGTTTCACGGGCCCATACCGCGTGCTTAGACGAGTGACCGACACTACATATGAAATTGTCCCTGATAATCCATCAACCTCTTCCGCTCTGCTGTCAAGGGACATCGTCCACTTATCAAGGCTCAAGCGTTACCACACTGCTCCTGCTGTGGCCCCGTAAACTCGCCGGGTCGGCGCTTTTGCCGCCGGGGGTCGTGTTACGTGATTTCGTCTGACTGAAAGAGGGCATAGTGGGGCATACCTAAGTAAGGTGCCTCAGACTGAGAATAAAGAAGTGGACGTTGTCAGTGAGCTGCGTTGTGGCTGCGGACCGACAACTGTTATTTTCCACGTAACAATATGTCTGTCTTGACTTCGTCTTGACGTCTGTCTTTACGCCTGTCATGACGTGATTCTAGACGTCTGTCTGGACGTCTGTCCTGACGTCTATCTGTCTGGCTGTCTGTCTTGACGTCTGCCTGGACGTCTGTGTTGACGTCTGTCTGTCTGGATGTCTGTCTGGATGTCTGTCTTGACGTCTGTCATGACATCTGTCTGTCTGGACGTCTGTCTGACGTCTGTCCTGACATCTGTCTTGACCTCTGTCTGTCTGGACGTCTGTCTGAACGTCTGTCTGGACATCATTCTTGACGTCTGTCTGGACGTCTGTCTCTCTGGGACGTCTGGACGTCTGTCTTGACGTCTGTCATGACGTCTGTCTGTCTGGATGTCTGCCTTGACGTCTGTCTGGACGTCTGTCATGACGTCTGTCTTGACGTCTGCCTGGACGTCTGTCTGTCTGGACGTCTGTTGGTCTGGACATCCGTCTGTCTGGACGTCTGTCGGTCTGGACATCCATCTGCCGTGACGTCTGTCTTTACGTCTGTCATGACGTTCATTCTTGTCGTCTGTCTGGACGTCTGTCTTGACGTCTGTCTGTCTGAAACGTCTGTCCTGACGTCGGTCTTGACGTCTGTCTAGACGTCTGTCTGGACGTCCGTCTTAATGTCTGTCTGTCTGGACGTCTGTCTGTCTTGACGTCTGTCTTGGCGTCTGTCATGACGTCCTTCTTGACGTCTGTAGGACATCTGTCTTGACGTCTGTCCTTAGTGTGTCTGTGTGAACGGCTGTCTCGAAGACTGTCTAGTTGTCTGTCTTGACGTCTGTCTGGATGTCTCTCTTGACATGGTCTGGACGTCTGTCTGGACGTCATTCTTGACGTCTGTCCGGACGTCTCTCTGGACGTCTGCCTTGATGTCTGTCTGTCTTGAGTCTGTCTGTCTGGACGTCTCTCTGGGCGTCTGTCTTGATGTCTGGTCTGGACGTCTGTCTTGATGTCTGTCTGTCTGGATGTCTGTATCGACGTCTTCTTGACATCTGTCGGACGTCTGTCTTGACATCTGTCTTGACGCCTGTCTGGACGTCTGTCCTGACGTCTATTGGACGTCTGTTTTGACGACTGTCCTGACGTCTGCTGGAAGTCTGTCTTGACGTCTGTCATGACATCTGTCATGACGTCAATCTGACATCTGTCTGGATGTCCCCCCGGATGTCTGACTTGACGTATGTCTGGACGTCTCTCTTGACGTCTGTCTAGACGTCTGTCTAGACGTCTGTCTGGAAGTCTGTCATGACGTCTGTCTGGACGTCTGTCATGAGTCTGTCTTGACGTCTGTCATCACGTGATTCCAGACGTCTGTCAGGACGTCTGTCTTGACGTCTGTCAATGACGTCTGTCTGTCTGGACGTCTGACTTACGTCTGCCTTGATGTCTGCCTGGACGTCTGTTTGGACGTCTGTCTGGACGTCTGTATCTGGGCATCTGTCTGTCTTGACGTCTGTCTGGACGTCTGTCTGTCTGGACATCTGTCTGTCTTGACGTCTGTCTTGACGTCTGTCATGACGTGATTCTAGACGTCTGTCTGGACGTCTGTCTTGACGTCTGTCTGTCTGGCTGTCTGTCTTGACCGTCTGTCTCGACGTCTGTCTGCACGTCTGTCGTGAAGTCTGTCATGACGTCTGTCTGTCTGGACGTCTGTCTTGACGTCTGTCTAGATGTCTGTCTGGACGTCTGTCATGACTTCTGTCTGGACGTCTGTCATGACGTCTGTCTTGACGTCTGTCATCACTGATTCTAGACGTCTGTCTGGACGTCTGTCTTGACGTCTATCTGAACGTCTGTCTCGACGTCTGTCTAGATGTCCTGTCTGGAGGTCTGTCTTGAAGTCTGTCTGGACGTCTGTCTGTCTTGACATCTGTCTGTTGACGTCTGTCATGACGTCATTCTGACGTCTGTCATTGCGTCATTCTTGACGTCTGTCATGACGTCATTCTTGACGTCTGTCTGGACGTCTGTCTTGACGTCTGTCTTGACGTCTGCCTGGACGTCTGTCTGAATGTCTGTCTGTCTGGACGTCTGTCTGGACGTCTGTCTGTCTGGACATCTGTCTGGTTTTGACGTCGGTCTTGACGTCTGTCATGACGTAATCTAGACGTCTGTCTGGCTGTCTGTCTTGACGTCTGTCTGTCTGGCTGTCTGTCTTGACGTCTGTCTGGATGCCTGTCTGGACGTCTGTCTGGACGTCTGTCTTGACGTCTGGCTGTCCGGACGTCTGTCTTGACGTCTGTTAAGACGCCTATCTTTCTGGAAGTCTGTCTTGACGTCCCTGTCTTGATGCCTGCCTTGACGTCTATCTTGACGTCTGTCTGGACGTCTGTCTTGACGTCTGTCTTGACGTCTGTAATCACGAGATTCCAGACGTCTGTCTGGACGTCTGTTGTGACGTCTGTCATGATGTCTGTCTGTCTGGACGTCTGTCTTGACATCTGTCTGTCTGGCTGTCTGTCTGGACGTCTGTCTGGACGTCTGTTTTGACGTCTCTCTGTCGGAACGTCTGTCCGTGACGTCTCTCATGACGTCTGTCTGTCCTGGACATCTGTCTTGACGTTTGTCTTGACGTCTATCTGGACGTCTGTTTTTGACGACTGTTTTTGACGTCTGTCTGGACGTCTGTCTTGACGTCTGTCTTGATGTCTGTCTTAACGTCTATCTGAACGTCTGTCTCGACGTCTGTCTAGATGTCTGCCTGGACGTCTGTCTTGAAGTCTGTCTGGACGTCTGTCTGTCTGGACATCTGTCTGTCTTGACGTCTGTCATGACGTCATTCTTGACGTCTGTCTGGACGTCTGTCTTGACGTCTGTCATGACGTCTGTCGTCTGGACGTCTGTCTGGACGTCTGTCCTGACGTCTGTCCTGACCTCTGTCTGTCTGGACGTCTGTCTGAACGTCTGCCTGGACGTCATTCTTGACGTCTGTCTGTCTGGACGTCTGTCTTGACGTCTGTTTTGACGTCTGTCATGACGTCTGTCTGTCTGGACGTCTGTCTTGACGTCTGTTCTGACGTCTGTCTGGACGTCTGTCTGGACATCTGTCTGTCTGGACGTCTCTCTTGATGTCTGTCTTGAAGTCATTCTGTCTGGACGTGTGCCTTGATGTCTGTCTTGACGTCTGTTTGTCTGGACGGCTGTCCTGACATCTGTCTGTCCGGACGTCTGTCTTGACGTCTGTCTTGACATCTGTCATGACGTCTGTTTGTCTGGACGACTGTCTTGACGTCTGTCTTAACGTCTGTCTTAACGTCTGTCTGGACGTCTGTCTCGATGTCTTTCTGGACGTCTGTCTTTCTAGACATCTGTCTGTCTTGAGATCTGTCATGACATCATTTTTGACGTCTGTCTGGACGTCTGTCTTGACGTCTGTATTGATGTCTGCCTGGACGTCTGTCTGGACGTCTGTCTCGACGTCTGGCTGTCTGGCAGTCTGTCTTGATGTCTGTCTGGACGACTGTCCGGACGTCTGTCTGGACGTCCGTCTTGACGTCTGTCTGTCTGGACGTCTGTCTTGACGTCTCTCTGGAAGTCTGTCTTCACGTCTGGTTGGATGTCTGTCTTGTCGTCTATCTGGACGTCTATTTTGACGACTGTCTTGAAGTCTGTCGGGATGTCTGTCATTACGTCATTCTTGACGTCTGTCATGACGTGATTCTAGACGTCTGTTTTGACGTCTGTCTTGACGTCTGTCATGACGTATGTCTGTCTGGACGTCTGTTTTGACGTCGGTCTTGACGTCTGTCTGCACGTCTGTCTGAACGTCTGTCTTGACGTCTGTCATGACGTCTGTCTGTCTGGACATCTGACTTAACGTCTATCTTGACGTCTGTCTTGACGTCTGTCTTGACGTCTGCCCGGACCTCTATCTGGATGTCTGTCTTTCTGGACGTCTGTCTGTCTTGACGTCTATCTTGACGTCTGTCTGGACGTCTGTCTGTCTTGACATCTGTCTTGACGTCTGTCATGACGTGATTCTAGACGTCTGTCTGGACGTCTGTCTCGACGTCTGTCTGGACGTCTGTCCTGACATCTGTCTGTCTGGACGTCTGTCTGGACGTCTGTCTTGACGTCTGTCTGTCTGGACGTCTGTATGGACGTCTGTCTGGACGTCTGTCATGACGTCTGCCTGTCTGGACGTCTGTATTGACGTCTGTCCTCAACGTTTGTCTTGACGTCTATCTGGACGTCTTTCTTGACTTTTGTCTTGACGTCTCTCTGTCTGGAGGTCTGTCTTCACGTCTGTCTAGACGTCTGTCTGGACGTCTGTCTTGACGTCTGTCATGACGTCTTTCTGTCTGGACGTCTGTCTTGACGTCTGTCCTAACGTCTATCTGGACACCTGTCTTGATGTCTGCCTGGACGTCTGTCTGGACGTCTGTCTGTCTTGACGTCTGTCTTGACATCTGTCTGGACGTCTGTCTGTCTGGACATCTGTCTGTTTTGACGTCTGTCTTGACGTCTGTCATGACGTATTTCTAGACGTCTGTCTGGACGTCTGTATAGACGTCTGTCTTGACGTCTGTCTGTCTGGGTGTCTGTCTGGACGTTTGTCTGTCTTGACGTCTGTATTGACATCTCTCTGTCTGGACGTCCTGTCTTGACGTCTCTCTGACCGTCTGTCTTGACGTCTGTCATGACGCCTGTCTGTCTGGACGTCTGCCTGGACGTCCGTCTGGACATATGTCTGTCTTGACTTCTGTCTTGACGTCTGTCTTTACGCCTGTCATGACGTGATTCTAGACGTCTGTCTGGACGTCTGTCTCGACGTCTGTCTTGACGTCTATCTGTCTGGCTGTCTGTCTTACGTCTGCCTGGGCGTCCTGTGTTGACGTCTGCCTGTCTGGACGTCTAGCTGGATGTCTGTCTTGACGTCTGCCTGGACGTCTGTCTGGACGTCTGTCTGTCTGGACGTCTGTCGGTCTGGACATCCATCTGTCTGGACGTCTGTCGGTCTGGACATCCATCTGCCGTGACGTCTGTCTTGACGTCTGTCATGACGTCCTTCTTGACGTCTGTATGGACATCTGTCTTGACGTCTGTCCTTAGGTGTGTCTGTGTGAACTTCTGTCTCGAAGACTGTCTAGATGTCTGTCTTGACGTCTGTCTGGATGTCTCTCTTGACATCTGTCTGGACATCTGTCTGGACGTCATTCTTGACGTCTGTCTGGACGTCTCTTTGGACGTCTGCCTTGATGTCTGTCTGTCTTGATGTCTGTCTGTCTGGACGTCTCTCTGGACGTCTGTCTTGATGTCTGTCTGTCTGGACGTCTGTCTTGACGTCTGTCTGTCTGGATGTCTGTATCAACGTCTGTCTTGACGTCTGTCTGGACGTCTGTCTTGACGTCTGTCTTGACGTCTGTCTGACGCCTGTCTTGACGTCTATCTGGACGTCTGTTTTGACGACTGTCTTGACGTCTGTCTGGACGTCTGTCTTGACGTCTGTCATGACGTCTGTCATGACGCCAATCTTGACGCCGTTCTGTCTGGACGTCTGTCATGACGTCTGTCTTGACGTCTGTCATCCCGTGATTCCAGACGTCTGTCAGGACGTCTGTCTTGACGTCTGTCTTGACGTCTGTCATGACGTCTGTCTGTCTGGACGTGTGACTTACGTCTGCCTTGACGTCTGCCTGGACGTCTGTTTGGACGTCTGTCTGGACGTCTGTCTGTCTTGAAGTCTGTCTTGACGTCTGTCTGGACGTCTGTCTGTCTAGACATCTGTCTGTCTTAATGTCTGTCTTGACATCTGTCATGACGTGATTCTAGACGTCTGTCTGGACGTCTGTCTTGACGTCTGTCTCTCTGGCTCTCTGTCTTGACGTCTGTCTCGACGTCTGTCTGGACGTCTGTCGTGAAGTCTGTCATGATGTCTGTCTGCCTGGACGTCTGTCTTGACGTCTGTCTAGATGTCTGCCTGGACGTCTGTCTAAACGTCTGTCTGTCTGGACGTCTGTCTTGACGTCTGTCTGTCTGGACATCTGTCTGTTTTGACGTCGGTCTTGACGTCTGTCATGACGTAATTCTAGACGTCTGTCTGGACGTCCTGTCTTGACGTCTGTCTGTCTGGCTGTCTGTCTTGACGTCTGTCTGGACACCTGTCTGGACGTCTGTCTGGACGTCTGTCTTGACGTCTGGCTGTCTGGACGTCTGTCTTGACGTCTGTCAAGACGCCTATCTTTCTGGACGCCTGCCTTGACGTCTGTCTTGACGCCTGCCTTGACGTCTGTCTGGACGTCTGTCTTGACGTCTATCTGCATGTCTGTTTTAACGACTGTCCTGACGTCTGTCTGGACGTCTGTCTTGACGTCTGTCATGACGTCTGTCATGACGTCAATTTTGACGTCTGTCTCTCTGGATGTCTGTCTGGACATCTGTCTTGAAGTATGTCTGGACGTCTGTCTTAACGTCTGTCTAGACGTCTGTCTGGACGCCTGCCATGACGTCTGTCTGGATGTCTGTCATGACGTCTGTCTTGACGTCTGTCATCACGTGATTCCAGACGTCTGTCTGGACGTCTGTTGTGATGTCTGTCACGACGTCTGTCTGTCTGGACGTCTGTCTTGACGTCTGTCTGTCTGGCTGTCTGTCCTGACGTCTGTCTTGACCTCTGTCTGTCTGGACGTCTGTCTTGACGTCTGTTTTGACGTCTGTCTGGACGTCTGTCTGGACATCTGTCTTGACGTCTGTCTGTCTGGACGTCTGTCTTGACGTCTGTCTTGATGTCTGTCTTGAAGTCATTCTGTCTGGACGTGTGCCTTGATGTCTGTCTTGACGTCTGTCTAGACGTCTGTCAGGACGTCTGTCTCGACGTCTTTCTGGACGTCTGTTTGTCTAGACATCTGTCTGTCTTGAGATCTGTCATGACATCATTTTTTATGTCTGTCTCGACGTCTGGCTGTCTGGCAGTCTGTCTTGATGTCTGTCTGGACCACTGTCCGGACGTCTGTCTGGACCTCCGTCTTGACGTCTGTCTGTCTGGACGTCTGTCTTGACGTCTGTCTGGACGTCTGTCTTCACGTCTGGTTGGATGTCTGTCTTGTCGTCTATCTGGACGTCTATTTTGACGACTGTCTTGAAGTCTGTCTGGATGTCTGTCATTACGTCATTCTTGACGTCTGTCATGATGTGATTCTAGACGTCTGTTTTGACGTCTGTCTTGACGTTTCTCATGACGTATGCCTGTCTGGACGTCTGTTTTGACGTCGGTCTTGACGTCTGTCTGCACGTCTGTCTGAACGTCTGTCTTGATGTCTGTCATGACGTCTGTCTGTGTGGACATCTGACTTAACGTCTATCTTGACGTCTGTCTTGACGTCTGCCTGGACCTCTATCTGGACGTCTGTCTGTCTGGACGTCTGTCTGTCTTGACGTCTGTCTGGACGTCTGTCTGTCTGGACATCTGTCTGTCTTGACATCTGTCTTGACGTCTGTCATGACGTGATTCTAGACGTCTGTCTGGACGTCTGTCTTGACGTCTGTCTGGAGTTCTGTCTTGAAGTCTGTCTGGACGTCTGTCTGTCTGGACATCTGCCTGTCTGGACGTCTGTCTGGACGTCTGTATTGACGTCTGTCTCAACGTTTGTCTTGACGTCTATCTGGACGTCTGTCTTGACTTTTGTCTTGACGTCTCTCTGTCTGGACGTCTGTCTTCACGTCTGTCTAGACGTCTGTCTGGACGTCTGTCTTGACGTCTGTCATGACGTCTGTCTGTCTGGACGTCTGTCCTAACGTCTATCTGGACGCCTGTCTTGATGTCTGCCTGGACTTCTGTCTGGACGTCTGTCTGTCTTGACGTCTGTCTTGACATCTGTCTGGACGTCTGTCTGTCTGGACATCTGTCTGTTTTGACGTCTGTCTTGACGTCTGTCATGACGTATTTCTAGACGTCTGTCTGGACGTCTGTCTGGACGTCTGTATAGACGTCTGTCTTGTCGTCTGTCTGTCTGGCTGTCTGTCTTAACGTCTGTCATGACGTCTCTCTGTCTGGACGTCTGTCTTGACTTCTGTCTTAACATCTATCTGAACGTCTGTCTCGACGTCTGTCTAGATGTCTGTCTGGACGTCTCTCTTGAAGTCTGTCTGGACGTCTGTCTGTCTGGGCATCTGTCTGTCTTGACGTCTGTCATGACGTCATTCTTGACGTCTGTCTGAACGTCTGTCTGGACGTCTGTCTAGACGTCTGTCTTGACATCTTTCATGACGTCTGTCTGTCCTGACTTCTGTCTTGACGTCTGTCTTTACGCCTGTCATGACGTGATTCTAGACGTCTGTCTGGACGTCTGTCTCGAAGTCTGTCTTGACGTCTATCTGTCTGGCTGTCTGTCTTGACGTCATTCTTGACGTCTGTCTGGACGTCTGTCTGTCTAGATGTCTGGACGTCTGTCTTGACGTCTGTCATGACGTCTGTCTGTCTGGACGTCTGCCTCTACGTCTGTCTTGACGTCTGTCTTGACGTCTGCCTGGACGTCTGTCTGAACGTCTGTCTGTCTGGACGTCTGTTGGTCTGGACATCCGTCTGTCGTGACATCTGTCTTTACGTCTGTCATGACGTCATTCTTGTCGTCTGTCATGACGTCTGTCTGTCTGAACGTCTGTCCTGACGTCGGTCTTGACGTCTGTTTAGACGTCTGTCTGGGCGTCTGTCTTGACATCTGTCTGTCTGGACGTCCGTCATGACGTCTGTCTGTCTGTACGTCTGTCTTGACGTCTGTCTGGACGTCTGTCTTGACGTCTGGTTGGATGTCTGTCTTGACGTCTATCTGGACGTCTATTTTGACGACTGTCTTGAAGTCTGTCTGGATGTCTGTCATTACGTCATTCTTGACGTCTGTCATGACGTGATTCTAGACGTCTGTTTTGACGTCTGTCTTGACGTCTGTCATGACGTATGTCTGTCTGGACGTCTGTTTTGACGTCGGTCTTGACGTCTGTCTGCACGTCTGTCTGAACGTCTGTCTTGACGTCTGTCATGACGTCTGTCTGTCTGGACATCTGACTTAACGTCTATCTTGACGTCTGTCTTGACGTCTGTCTTGACGTCTGCCTGGACCTCTATCTGGACGTCTGTCTGTCTGGACGTCTGTCTGTCTTGACGTCTGTCTTGACGTCTGTCTGGACGTCTGTCTGTCTTGACATCTGTCTTGACGTCTGTCATGACGTGATTCTAGACGTCTGTCTGGACGTCTGTCTCGATGTCTGTCTGGACGTCTGTCCTGACATCTGTCTGTCTGGACGTCTGTCTGGACGTCTGTCTTGACGTCTGTCTGTCTGGACGTCTGTCTGGACATCTGTCTTAACGTCTATCTGGACGCCTGTCTTGATGTCTGCCTGGACGTCTGTCTGGACGTCTGTCTGTCTTGACGTCTGTCTTGACATCTGTCTGGACGTCTGTCTGTCTGGACATCTGTCTGTTTTGACGTCTGTCTTAACGTCTGTCATGACGCATTTCTAGACGTCTGTCCGGACGTCTGTCTGGACGTCTGTATAGACGTCTGTCTTGACGTCTGTCTGTCTGGCTGTCTGTCTGGACGTCTGTCTGTCTTGACGTCTGTCTTGACATCTCTCTGTCTGGACGTCTGTCTGGACGTCTGTCTTGACGTCTGTTATGACGCCTGTCTGTCTGGACGTCTGTCTTGACGTCTGTCTCAACGTTTGTCTGGACGTCAGTCTTGACATCTCTCTAGATCAGTCTGGACGTCTGTCTGGACGTCTGTCTTGACGTCTGCCTGGACGTCCGTCTGGACATATGTTACGTGATTTCGTCTGACTGAAAGAGGGCATAGTGGGGCATACCTAATTAAGGTGCCTCAGACTGAGAGTAAAGAAGTGGACGTTGTCAGTGAGCTGCGTTGTGGCTGCAGACCAACAACTGTTATTTTCCACGTAACATTTTGGTGGAAGTGCTGGGTGCTCTTCTGACAACGGAGCTACGCAGTGGACGCCTCCTTAAGTCTGCTACCATGGCTCCGGGTGAAGATACGGCTTTGCCACCTACCTCAGCAACGACAGCAACCCGGTACGTCGCCCTAACGCAACCCCGTGATCCCGGTACCTTTACTGGAGAGGACAACGTGAATGTGGACAAGTGGCTTAGCATGTACGAGCGCATCAGCAAGCAATATGGCTGGGACCCAACTGTTATACTTGCGAATGTCATTTTCTATCTTGACAAGACCCCTCGCACCTGGTTTGAGACCCACGAGCACGAAATCACAAGCTGGGAAATGTTTAAACAACAGCTCCGCGACCTTTTTGGCAACCCGTTTGGTCAACAACTTGATGCCCGAAAGCAATTGGCTGTCCGTACACAGACGTCCACTGAGCCCTACTTGACTTATATTCAAGACATCTTAGCGTTGTGTCAAAGGGCCGATCCCAACATGACTGAGGCCGACAAGATTTCGCACGTGTTAAAAGGAATCGCCGACGATGCGTTCAATCTGCTTGTATTCACCAACGTAACGACCATGGACGCCGTGATCAAAGAGTGCCGCCGTCTCGAGCAGGCGAAAATTCGACGCATTTTGCAGCAGTTTCAGCGCCTACCCAACACCACGGCAACGTCGTCTTGCGAAGCCACTCCTTGTCATCCGTCTACAACCGAAGACGTGACGCGCATCGTCCGACGTGAACTCGAGGCCGCTTACCCGGCTGCCAACAAACTACCAACGTTGCCCGACGCCTCAACGCCAGCTGTCGCCTTGATCCAGGCTGTTGTCCGCCAGGAATTCGCAAACCTTGGTATCCTGTTCACTGCATCCACACTGGATAATACTGGTCCCTCGATAGCTTCTGTGGACATGAGACGTCGCCGTCCGTACTCTATTCAAACCAGGAACCCGTCTGAATGGCGAACAGCTGATGATAAGCCAATCTGCTTCCGCTGTCGTCGCGCAGGACACATCGCTCGTTACTGCCGCAGTCAATGGCCATCTATGTCTTCTGGCTCGTACCCCGCTTACAGTAGCTCATTCCGTCCACCAAACAACCGTTATCCGACCCGCACTCAGTCTACAGCATTTACTGCCCCTGAGGACTACGGCCACCCTGCCCCGTCGTCGCCACCGCCTCAAAGCCACCCTTCTCGTTCAAACACGCGTCGCCGCTCTCCCTCGCCATCGTTCAACCGCCGCGCGTCCCCGAAAAACTAGGCTGCGCAGCTTCTGGAGGTGAAGCTGCCCTGTCAACCTTACCCAAAAATCCTCTGTTGCCCTTACGTTTGAACCGGAACACCCTAGAAGTATATGTTGATGGTACACCTGTTGAAGCTTTGATAGATACGGGCGCTCCCGTCTGTATTATGAGTTCGCGTTTTCGTCGTCTCATAAAGAAGGTCCTCACGTCCCCCTTGACCAGTGTCGTCCAAGTTGCAGATGGTGCAAAAGTCCCTGTCGTCGGTATGTGCACAGCTCAACTTACCGTAGCCGGTCATCAAGTGGTCGTCCTTTTTACCGTGCTTGAAACATGTCCCCACGACCTCATACTAGGCCTCAATTTTCTTGCCGCCAATTCTGCTCTGATTGAATGCTCCGCTGGTGTGCTCCGCCTTGAACTACCACAAATCAGTGCCGCCCCGTACCAACCTACATGCCGATTACAATGCAGCGATTTTGTTCGCCTGCCCTCGAAAACTGTGACGTACGTCGATTTTCTGTGCTCACCAGCTGTGCCCGATGGTGACTATTACGCTACGCCTCTCACCGACGTACTCCTTGCGCACAATGTTGCAGTGCCCTATACGGTGCTCAGCATCACAGATAACAAAACTTGTCTACCTCTTGTCAATTTCGGCTACATAAATCATGTGCTTCCACAAGGCATTTCTGTGGCCCACCTGTGTCCGTTGCTCGATTCACAAATTGAAGTGCTTGCCTTAGACACACTTGCTTCACCGCAGCGCACATCACTCACAACACATTCGGGCTGCCATCAAATTGTAGACATGATCGCCACTGATCTTCCACCTCCGCAAGTTGAAGCCCTACAACATCTTCTCGAGGCCTACCAGGATGTTTTCGATTTTGGTGAGCGACCTCTTGGGCAGACGTCTTTTGTCCAGCATCGCATACACACAGGTGATGTCAACCCCATTCACAGCCGTCCCTACAGAGTGTCTGCTTTTGAGCGGAGCATAATTCAGAAGGAGGTGAACAAGATGCTATCGAAGGACATTATTGAGCCATCCTCCAGTCCCTGGGCATCCCCGGTGGTATTAGTTAAAAAGAAGGACGGATCGTGGCGATTTTGTGTGGACTATCGCCACCTTAACAACATCACCAAGAAAGACGCATACCCTCTGCCCCGCATTGATGACGCCCTTGATTGCCTCCATGGTGCCGCCTACTTTTCTTCTATAGATCTTCGTTCTGGTTATTGGCAGATTGCCGTGGACCCCATGGACCGAGAGAAGACGGCTTTTGTAACACCCGATGGCCTCTACCAATTCAAAGTCATGCCTTTCGGCTTATGTAATGCCCCCGCCACCTTTGAACGAATGATGGACTCCCTGCTCCATGGATTCAAGTGGTGTACGTGTCTTTGTTATCTGGATGACGTGATTGTGTTTGCTCCCACTTTTGAAGCGCACGTTGAGAGACTGTCAAAAACTCTTGATGTATTCCGTCTCGCCGGCCTTCAGCTGAATTCATCTAAGTGCCGGTTTGGTCGCCGTCGCATTACAATACTTGGACATATTGTTGACGCTTACGGTGTACAGCCTGACCCAGAAAAAGTTCGAGCTGTGAAGGAATTTCCTGTGCCGAAAACCGCCAAAGATGTCCGCAGCTTTGTGGGGCTCTGCTCCTATTTTCGGCGGTTCATCAAGAACTTCGCGGAAATTGCTCGGCCCCTAACAGATTTACTCAAACCGGATGAGACGTTTACCTGGGGTCCCACGCAAGCAGCAGCATTTTCCGACCTGACCACTTGGCTCACTTCTTCTCCTGTGCTGGCTCACTTCAACCCTATGGCACCGACGGAAGTGCGCACCGATGCCAGCGGTTACGGAATAGGCGCTGTGTTGGCTAAGCGACAACGTGGGCAGCATCGCGTGATAGCTTATGCCAGCAGGCTGCTGTCCATTTCGGAGCGTAATTATTCCATCACAGAGCGCGAATGCCTAGCGCTGGTGTGGGCAGTCGCGAAATTTCGCCCTTACTTATACGGCCGACCATTTATAGTTCTTACCGACCACCACGCTCTCTGCTGGCTCACCTCCCTCAAAGATCCCACAGGTCGTCTCGCCCGCTGGGCACTCCGCCTCCAGGAGTATTCTTACACCGTAGTGTACAAATCAGGAAAACTGCACAAAGATGTGGATTGTCTGTCACGCTACCCTGTGGCCAACTGCGATCCTACGACCACTGATTCTGTGGGCTGCGTCCTTTCCATCTCCCAGCTGCTTCATCTCGGGGACGAGCAGCGTCGCGATCCGGATATCAGCCGCCTAATACAACAGCTCGAATCTTCACCGCAAGACGCTTCCGTTCGCATGTTTACCTTAAAGGACCACACCTTATATCGGCGTAATTTATCGCCCCATGGTCACGACCTACTTCTGGTCATACCAAAGCACCTGCGTTCTACAGTCCTACGCGAGCTCCATGACGCGCCAACCGCGGGTCACCTTGGTGTCTCTCGCACATATGACCGTGTGCGCCGCCGCTTCTACTGGCCTGGCCTTTCACGTTCTGTACGTCGCTATGTCAACGCTTGTGAAATTTGCCAGCGTCGCAAAAAGCCGTCGAGACTACCTTCCGGATATCTTCAGCCCATCGACATCCCATCGGAGCCATGCTTCCGTGTTGGTTTGGACCTTCTCGGTCCCTTCCCAACATCCGCCTCGGGAAACAAGTGGGTCGCGGTGGCTACGGATTACGCGACCCGTTATGCAGTTACGCGAGCCATGCCAACAAGCTGCGCTACAGACGTCGCTGATTTTCTACTACGCGATCTCATTTTAGTGTATGGAGCCCCTCGTCAACTGCTGACAGACCGAGGCCGTACGTTCCTTTCGAAAGTGGTTGACGATATCCTGCGTTCCTGCTCTACCCAACATAAGCTCACGACATCGTACCACCCCCAGACGAATGGGCTTACAGAACGTTTAAACCGCACCTTGACAGACATGCTATCAAAATACGCCTCGGCCGATCATCGTGATTGGGACCTTGCACTACCCTACGTGACGTTCGCATACAATTCCTCCCGGCATGACACTGCCGGGTACTCGCCATTTTACCTTCTGTTTGGACGCGAACCAACATTGCCGTTGGATACCTTCCTGCCAGCCGCTGCACAGTATACTTCTGAATATGCACGCGACGCTATTACCCGAGCTGACCATGCTCGTCAGCTTGCCCGCAGCAGGTTAATGGCGTCCCAAGACTCGCAGAAGCATCGTTACGACGAGCGGCATCGCGACGAACACTTCCAAACAGGCTCCCTCGTTCTTCTTTGGTCCCCTACGCGACATGCAGGCCTGTCAGAAAAACTTCTCTTTCATTTCACGGGCCCATACCGCGTGCTTAGACGAGTGACCGACACTACATATGAAATTGTCCCTGATAATCCATCAACCTCTTCCACTCTGCTGTCAAGGGACATCGTCCACGTATCAAGGCTCAAGCGTTACCACACTGCTCCTGCTGTGGCCCCGTAAACTCGCCGGGTCGGCGCTTTTGCCGCCGGGGGTCGTGTTACGTGATTTCGTCTGACTGAAAGAGGGCATAGTGGGGCATACCTAAGTAAGGTGCCTCAGACTGAGAATAAAGAAGTGGACGTTGTCAGTGAGCTGCGTTGTGGCTGCGGACCGACAACTGTTATTTTCCACGTAACAATATGTCTGTCTGGACGTCTGTCTTGACGTCTTTCTTTACGCCTGTCATGACGTGATTCTAGACGTCTGTCTGGACGTCTGTCTCGACGTCTGTCTTGACCTCTATCTGTCTGGCTGTCTGTCTTGACGTCTGCCTGGACGTCTGTGTTGACGTCTGTCTGTCTGGATGTCTGTCTGGATGTCTGTCTTGACGTCTGTCATGACATCTGTCTGTCTGGACGTCTGTCTGGACGTCTGTCCTGACATCTGTCTTGACCTCTGTCTGTCTGGACGTCTGTCTGAACGTCTGTCTGGACGTCATTCTTGACGTCTGTCTGGACGTCTGTCTCTCTGGACGTCTGGACGTCTGTCTTGACGTCTGTCATGACGTCTGTCTGTCTGGACGTCTGCCTTGACGTCTGTCTGGACGTCTGTCATGACGTCTGTCTTGACGTCTGCCTGGACGTCTGTCTGGACGTCTGTCTGTCTGGACGTCTGTCGGTCTGGACATCTGTCTGTCTGGACGTCTGTCGGTCTGGACATCCATCTGCCGTGACGTCTGTCTTTACGTCTGTCATGACGTCATTCTTGTCGTCTGTCTGGACGTCTGTCTTGACGTCTGTCTGTCTGAACGTCTGTCCTGACGTCGGTCTTGACGTCTGTCTAGACGTCTGTCTGGACGTCCGTCTTAATGTCTGTCTGTCTGGACGTCTGTCTGTCTTGACGTCTGTCTTGGCGTCTGTCATGACGTCCTTCTTGACGTCTGTATGGACATCTGTCTTGACGTCTGTCCTTAGGTGTGTCTGTGTGAACGGCTGTCTCGAAGACTGTCTAGTTGTCTGTCTTGACGTCTGTCTGGATGTCTCTCTTGACATGTGTCTGGACGTCTGTCTGGACGTCATTCTTGACGTCTGTCCGGACGTCTCTCTGGACATCTGCCTTGATGTCTGTCTGTCTTGATGTCTGTCTGTCTGGACGTCTCTCTGGGCGTCTGTCTTGATGTCTGTCTGTCTGGACGTCTGTCTTGATGTCTGTCTGTCTGGATGTCTGTATCGACGTCTGTCTTGACGTCTGTCTGGACGTCTGTCTTGACGCCTGTCTGGACGTCTGTCTTGACGTCTATCTGGACGTCTGTTTTGACGACTGTCCTGACGTCTGTCTGGAAGTCTGTCTTGACGTCTGTCATGACATCTGTCATGACGTCAATCTTGACGTCTGTCTGGATGTCCACCGGATGTCTGACTTGACGTATGTCTGGACGTCTCTCTTGACGTCTGTCTAGACGTCTGTCTAGACGTCTGTCTGGAAGTCTGTCATGACGTCTGTCTGGACGTCTGTCATGACGTCTGTCTTGACGTCTGTCATCACGTGATTCCAGACGTCTGTCAGGACGTCTGTCTTGACGTCTGTCATGACGTCTGTCTGTCTGGACGTCTGACTTACGTCTGCCTTGATGTCTGCCTGGACGTCTGTTTGGACGTCTGTCTGGACGTCTGTATCTGGGCATCTGTCTGTCTTGACGTCTGTCTTGACGTCTGTCTGGACGTCTGTCTGTCTGGACATCTGTCTGTCTTGACGTCTGTCTTGACGTCTGTCATGACGTGATTCTAGACGTCTGTCTGGACGTCTGTCTTGACGTCTGTCTGTCTGGCTGTGTGTCTTGACGTCTGTCTCGACGTCTGTCTGCACGTCTGTCGTGAAGTCTGTCATGACGTCTGTCTGTCTGGACGTCTGTCTTGACGTCTGTCTAGATGTCTGTCTGGACGTCTGTCATGACGTCTGTCTGGACGTCTGTCATGACGTCTGTCTGGACGTCTGTCATGACGTCTGTCTTGACGTCTGTCATCACTTGATTCTAGACGTCTGTCTGGACGTCTGTCTTGACGTCTATCTGAACGTCTGTCTCGACGTCTGTCTAGATGTCTGTCTGGAGGTCTGTCTTGAAGTCTGTCTGGACGTCTGTCTGTCTTGACATCTGTCTGTTTGACGTCTGTCATGACGTCATTCTTGACGTCTGTCATTGCGTCATTCTTGACGTCTGTCATGAATTCATTCTTGACGTCTGTCTGGACGTCTGTCTTGACGTCTGTCTTGACGTCTGCCTGGACGTCTGTCTGAACGTCTGTCTGTCTGGACGTCTGTCTTGACGTCTGTCTGGACGTCTGTCTGTCTGGACATCTGTCTGTTTTGACGTCGGTCTTGACGTCTGTCATGACGTAATTCTAGACGTCTGTCTGGCTGTCTGTCTTGACGTCTGTCTGTCTGGCTGTCTGTCTTGACGTCTGTCTGGATGCCTGTCTGGACGTCTGTCTGGACGTCTGTCTGGACGTCTGTCTTGACGTCTGGCTGTCCGGACGTCTGTCTTGACGTCTGTCAAGACGCCTATCTTTCTGGAAGTCTGTCCTGACGTCTGTCTTGATGCCTGCCTTGACGTCTGTCTTGACGTCTGTCTGGACGTCTGTCTTGACGTCAATCTGCACGTCTGTTTTAACGACTGTCCTGACGTCTGTCTGGACGTCTGTCTAGACGTCTGTCATGACGTCTGTCATGACGTCAATCTTGACGTCTGTCTGTCTGGATGTCTGTCTGAACATCTGTCTTGAAGTATGTCTGGACGTCTGTCTTGACGTCTGTCTAGACGTCTGTCTGGACGCCTGCCATGACGTCTGTCTGGACGTCTGTCATGACGTCTGTCTTGACGTCTGTCATCACGAGATTCCAGACGTCTGTCTGGACGTCTGTTGTGACGTCTGTCATGATGTCTGTCTGTCTGGACGTCTGTCTTGACATCTGTCTGTCTGGCTGTCTGTCTGGACGTCTGTCTGGACGTCTGTTTTGACGTCTCTCTGTCTGAACGTCTGTCGTGACGTCTCTCATGACGTCTGTCTGTCTGGACATCTGTCTTGACGTTTGTCTTGACGTCTATCTGGACGTCTGTTTTGACGACTGTTTTGACGTCTGTCTGGACGTCTGTCTTGACATCTGTCATGACGTCTGTCTGTATTGACGTCTGTCTTGATGTCTGTCTTAACGTCTATCTGAACGTCTGTCTCGACGTCTGTGTAGATGTCTGCCTGGACGTCTGTCTTGAAGTCTGTCTGGATGTCTGTCTGTCTGGACATCTGTCTGTCTTGACGTCTGTCATGACGTCATTCTTGACGTCTGTCTGGACGTCTGTCTGGACGTCTGTCTTGACGTCTGTCATGACGTCTGTCTGTCTGGACATCTGTCTGGACGTCTGTCCTGACGTCTGTCCTGACCTCTGTCTGTCTGGACGTCTGTCTGAACGTCTGCCTGGACGTCAATCTTGACGTCTGTCTGTCTGGACGTCTGTCTTCACGTCTGTTTTGACGTCTGTCATGACGTCTGTCTATCTGGACGTCTGTCTTGACGTCTATTCTGACGTCTGTCTGGACGTCTGTCTGGACATCTGTCTGTCTGGACGTCTGTCTTGATGTCTGTCTTGAAGTCATTCTGTCTGGACGTGTGCCTTGATGCCTGTCTTGACGTCTGTTTGTCTGGACGGCTGTCTTGACATCTGTCTGTCCGGACGTCTGTCTTGACGTCTGTCATGACGTCTGTTTGTCTGGACAACTGTCTTGACGTCTGTCTTAACGTCTGTCTTAACGTCTGTCAGGACGTCTGTCTCGATGTCTTTCTGGACGTCTGTCTGTCTAGACATCTGTCTGTCTTGAGATCTGTCATGACATCATTTTTGACGTCTGTCTGGACGTCTGTCTTGACGTCTGTATTGATGTCTGCCTGGACGTCTGTCTGGACGTCTGTCTCGACGTCTGGCTGTCTGGCAGTCTGTCTTGATGTCTGTCTGGACGACTGTCCGGACGTCTGTCTGGACGTCCGTCTTGACGTCTGTCTGTCTGGACGTCTGTCTTGACGTCTCTCTGGAAGTCTGTCTTCACGTCTGGTTGGATGTCTGTCTTGTCGTCTATCTGGACGTCTATTTTGACGACTGTCTTGAAGTCTGTCGGGATGTCTGTCATTACGTCATTCTTGACGTCTGTCATGACGTGATTCTAGACGTCTGTTTTGACGTCTGTCTTGACGTCTGTCATGACGTATGTCTGCCTGGACGTCTGTTTTGACGTCGGTCTTGACGTCTGTCTGCACGTCTGTCTGAACGTCTGTCTTGACGTCTGTCATGACGTCTGTCTGTCTGGACATCTGACTTAACGTCTATCTTGACGTCTGTCTTGACGTCTGCCCGGACCTCTATCTGGATGTCTGTCTGTCTGGACGTCTGTCTGTCTTGACGTCTATCTTGACGTCTGTCTGGACGTCTGTCTGTCTTGACATCTGTCTTGACGTCTGTCATAACGTGATTCTAGACGTCTGTCTGGACGTCTGTCTCGACGTCTGTCTGGACGTCTGTCCTGACATCTGTCTGTCTGGACGTCTGTCTGGACGTCTGTCTTGACGTCTGTCTGTCTGGACGTCTGTCTGGACGTCTGTCATGACGTCTGCCTGTCTGGACGTCTGTATTGACGTCTGTCTCAACGTTTGTCTTGACGTCTATTTGGACGTCTTTCTTGACTTTTGTCTTGACGTCTCTCTGTCTGGAGGCCTGTCTTCACGTCTGTCTAGACGTCTGTCTGGACGTCTGTCTTGACGTCTGTCATGACGTCTGTCTGTCTGGACGTCTGTCTTGACGTCTGTCTTAACGTCTATCTGGACGCCTGTCTTGATGTCTGCCTGGACGTCTGTCTGGACGTCTGTCTGTCTTGACGTCTGTCTTGACATCTGTCTGGACGTCTGTCTGTCTGGACATCTGTCTGTTTTGACGTCTGTCTTGACGTCTGTCATGACGTAGTTCTAGACGTCTGTCTGGACGTCTGTATAGACGTCTGTCTTGACGTCTGTCTGTCTGGGTGTCTGTCTGGACGTTTGTCTGTCTTGACGTCTGTATTGACATCTCTCTGTCTGGACGTCTGTCTTGACGTCTGTCTGAGCGTCTGTCTTGACGTCTGTCATGACGCCTGTCTGTCTGGACGTCTGCCTGGACGTCCGTCTGGACATATGTCTGTCTTGACTTCTGTCTTGACGTCTGTCTTTACGCCTGTCATGACGTGATTCTAGACGTCTGTCTGGACGTCTGTCTTGACGTCTGTCTAGATGTCTGTCTGGACGTCTGTCATGACGTCTGTCTTGACGTCTGTCATCACTTGATTCTTGACGTCTGTCTTGACGTCTGTCTTGACGTCTGCCTGGACGTCTGTCTAAACGTCTGTCTGTCTGGACGTCTGTCTTGACATCTGTCTGTTTTGACGTCGGTCTTGACGTCTGTCATGACATAATTCTAGACGTCTGTCTGGACGTCTGTCTTGACGTCTGTCTGTCTTGACGTCTGTCTGGACACCTGTCTGGACGTCTGTCTGGACGTCTGTCTTGACGTCTGGCTGTCTGGACGTCTGTCTTTCTGGACGTCTGTCTTGACGTCTGTCTTGACGTCTGTCTGGACGTCTGTCTTGACGTCTATCTGCATGTCTGTTTTAACGACTGTCCTGACGTCTGTCTGGACGTCTGTCTTGACGTCTGTCATGACGTCTGTCATGACGTCAATCTTGACGTCTGTCTGTCTGGATGTCTTTCTGGACATCTGTCTTGAAGTATGTCTGGACGTCTGTCTTGACGTCTGTCTAGACGTCTGTCTGGACGCCTGCCATGACATCTGTCTGGATGTCTGTCATGAAGTCTGTCTTGACGTCTGTCATCACGTGATTCCAGACGTCTGTCTGGACGTCTGTTGTGACGTCTGTCACGACGTCTGTCTGTCTGGACGTCTGTCTGGACGTCTGTCTTGACGTCTGTCTGTCTGGACGTCTGTCGTGACGTCTGTCATGACGTCTGTCTGTCTGAACATCTGTCTTGACGTTTGTCTTGACGTCTATCTGGACGTCTGTTTTAACGACTGTTTCGACGTCTGTCTGGACGTCTGTCTTGATGTCTGTCATGAAGTCTGTCTTGACGTCTGTCATCACGTGATTCCAGACGTCTGTCTGGACGTCTGTTGTGACGTCTGTCACGACGTCTGTCTGTCTGGACGTCTGTCTGGACGTCTGTCTTGACGTCTGTCTGTCTGGACGTCTGTCGTGACGTCTGTCATGACGTCTGTCTGTCTGAACATCTGTCTTGACGTTTGTCTTGACGTCTATCTGGACGTCTGTTTTAACGACTGTTTCGACGTCTGTCTGGACGTCTGTCTTGATGTCTGTCATGACTTCTGTCATGACGTCATTTTGACGTCTGTCTGGACGTCTGGACATCTGTCTTGACATCTGTCATGACGTCTGTCTGTCTGGACGTCTGCCTTGACGTCTGTCTGGACGTCTGTCATGATGCCTGTCTTGACGTCTGCCCGGACGTCTGTCTGGACGTCTGTCTGTCTGGACGTCTGTCGGTCTGGACATCCGTCTGTCTGGACATCTGTCGGTCTGGACATCCGTCTGCCGTGACGTCTGTCTTTACGTCTTTCATGACGTCATTCTTGTCGTCTGTCTGGACGTCTGTCTTGACGTCTGTCTATCTGAACATCTGTCCTGACGTCGGTCTTGACGTCTGTCTAGACGTCTGTCTGGATGTCTGTCTGGACGTCTGTCTGTCTTAACGTCTATCTGAATGTCTGTCTCGACGTCTGTCTAGATGTCTGTCTGGACATCTGTCTTGAAGTCTGTCTGGACTCTATCTGTCTGGACATCTGTCTGTCTTGACGTCTGTCATGACGTCATTCTTGACGTCTGTCTGGACGTCTGTCTGGACGTCTGTCATGACGTCTGTCTGTCTTGACTCTGTCTTGACGTCTGTCTTGACGCTTGTCATGACGTGATTCTAGACGTCTGTCTAGACGTCTGTCTTGACGTTTGTCTTGACGTGATTTTAGACGTCTATCTGGACGTCTGTCTTGTCTGCCTGGACGTCTGTCTGCCTGGACGTCTGACTTACGTCTGTCTTGACGTCTACCTGGACGTCTGTTTGGACGTCTGTCTGGACGTCTGTATCTGGACGTCTGTCTGTCTTGACATCTGTCTGTCTTGACGTCTGTCTTGACGTCTGTCATAACGTGAATCTAGACGTCTGTGTGGACGTCTGTCTTGACGTCTGTCTGTCTGGCTGTCTATCTTGACGTCTGTCTGGACGTCTGTCTGGACGTCTGTCGTGAAGTCTGTCATGACGTCTGTCTGTCTGTACGTCTGTCTTGACGTCTGTCTAGATGTCTGTCTGGACGTCTGTCATCACGTCTGTCTTGACATCTGTCTTGACGTCTGTCTTGACGTCTGTCATGACGTGATTCTAGACGTCTGTCTGGACGTCTGTCTCGACGTCAGTCTGGACTTCTGTCCTGACATCTGTCTGTCTGGCTGGCTGTCTGGACGCCTGTCTGGACGTCTGTCTTAACGTCTGTCTGTCTGGACGTCTCTCTAGACGTCTGTCAAGACGTCTGCCTGTCTGGACGTCTGTCTTGAAGTCTGTCTTGACGTCTGTCTCAACGTTTGTCTTGACGTCTATCTGGACGTCTGTCTTGACGTCTGTGTTGACGTCTCTTTGTCAGGACATCTGCCTTCACGTCTGTCTAGACGTCTGTCTGGACGTCTGTCTTGACGTCTGTCTTGACATCTGTCTGTTTTGACGTCTGTCCTGACGTCTGTCATGACGTATTTCTAGACGTCTGTCTGGACGTCTGTCTGGACGTCTGTATAGACGTCTGTCTTGTCGTCTGTCTGGACGTCTGTCTGTCTGGACGTCTGTCTTGACGTCTGTCTCAACGTTTATCTGGACGTCAGTCTTGATGTCTCTCTAGATTAGTCTGGATGTCTGTCTGGACATATGTCTGTCTGGATGTCTGTCTTGACGTCGGCCTTGACGTCTGTGATGACGTGAATCTAGACGTTTGTCTGGACGTTTGTCTCGACGTCTGTCTGGACATCTGTCTTGACATCTGTCTGTCTGGACATCTGTCTGTCTTGACTTCTGTCTTGACGTCTGTCTTTACGCCTGTCATGACGTGATTCTAGACGTCTGTCTGGACGTCTGTCTCGACATCTTAACGTCTATCTGTCTGGCTGTCTGTCTTGACGTCTGCCTGGACGTCTGTCTGGACGTCTGTCTGTCTGGACATCTGGACGTCTGTCTTGACATCTGTCATGACGTCTGTCTGTCTGGACGTCTGCCTTGACGTCTCTCTGGACGTCTGTCATGATGCCTGTCTGACGTCTGCCTGGACGTCTGTCTGGACGACTGTCTGTCTGGACGTCTGTCGGTCTGGACATCCGTCTGCCGTGACGTCTGTCTTTACGTCTGTCATGACGTCATTCTTGTCGTCTGTCTGGACGTCTGTCTTGACGTCTGTCTATCTGAACGTCTGTCCTGACGTCGGTCTTGACGTCTGTCTAGACGTCTGTCTTGATGTCTGTCTGGACGTCTGTCTGTCCTGACGTCTGTCTTGACGTCTGTCATGACGTCCTTCTTGACGTCTGTAGGGACATCTGTCTTGACGTCTGTCCTTACGTCTGTCTGTGTGAACGTCTGTCTCGAAGACTGTCTAGATGTCTGTCTTGACGTCTGTCTGGATGTCTCTCTTGACATCTGTCTGGACGTCTGTCTGGACGTCATTCTTGACGTCTGTCTGGACGTCTCTCTGGACGCCTGTCTTGATGTCTGTCTGTCTTGATGTCTGTCTGTCTGGACGTCTCTCTGGACGTCTGTCTTGATGTCTGTCTGTCTGGACGTCTGTTTTGATGTCTGTCTGTCTGGATGTCTGTATCGACGTCTGTTTTGATGTCTGTCTGTCTGGACATCTGTCTTGATGTCTGTCTTGACCTCTGTCTTACGTCTGTCTGGACGTCTGTCCGGACGTCTGTCATGACGTCTGTCTTGAGGTCTGCCTGGACGTCTGTCTGTCTGGACATCTGTCTGTTCTGACGTCTGTCTTGACGTCTGTCATGACATATTTCTAGACGTCTGTCTCGACGTCTGTATAGACGTCTGTCTAGACGTCTGTCTGGAAGTCTGTCTTGACGTCTGTCATGACGTCTGTCTGTCTGGACGTCTGTCTTGACGTCTGTCTCAACGTTTATCTGGACGTCAGTCTTGACGTCTCTCTAGATCAGTCTGGACGTCTGTCTGGACAGCTGTCTTGACGTCGGCCTTGACGTCTGTCATGACGTGATTCTAGACGTTTGTCTGGACGTTTGTCTCGACGTCTATTTTGACGTCTGTCTGTCTGGACATCTGTCTGTCCTGACTTCTGTTTTGACGTCTGTCTTTACGCCTGTCATGACGTGATTATAGACGTCTGTCTGGACGTCTGTCTCGACGTCTTTCTTAACGTCTATATGTCTGGCTGTCTGCCTGGACGTCTGTGCTGACGTCTGTCTGTCTGGACGTCTGTCTGGATGTCTGTCTTGACGTCTGTCATGACGTCTGTCTGTCTGGACGTCTGTCTGGATGTCTGTTCTGACGTCGGTCTTGACCTCTGTCTGTCTGGACGTCTGGACATCTGTCTTGACATCTGTCATGACGTCTCTCTGTCTGGACGTTTGCCTTGACGTCTGTCTGAACGTCGGTCATGACGTCTGTCTTGACGCCAATCTTGACGTCTGTCTGTCTGGATGTCTGCCTGGACATCTGTCTTGAAGTATGTCTGGACGTCCGTCTTGACGTCTGTCTAGACATCTGTCTGGACGCCTGCCATGACGTCTGTCTGGACGTCTGTGATGACGTCTGTCTTGACGTCTGTCATCACGTGATTCCAGACGTCTGTCTGGACGTCTGTCATGACGTCTGTCTGTCTGGACGTCTGTCTTGACATCTGTCTGTCTGGCTGTCTGTCTTGACGTCTGTCTGGACGTCTGTCTGGACGTCTGTCTTGACGTCTGTCTGTCTGGACGTCTGTCTGTCTGGACTTCTGTCTTGACGTTTGTCTTGGCGACTGTCTTGACGTCTGTCTGTCTGGAGTCTGTCTTGATGTCTGTCTGGACGTCTGTCTTTACATCTGTCTTGACGTCTGTCTGTCTTGACGTCTGTCTTGACGTCTGTCTTAACGTCTATCTAAACGTCTGTCTCGACGTCTGTCTAGATGTCTGTCTAGGACGTCTGTCTGTCTGGACATCTGTCTGTCTTGACGTCTGTCATGACGTCATTCTTGACGTCTGTCTGGACGTCTGTCTGGACGTCTGTCTTGACGTCTGTCATGACGTCTGTCTGTCTTGACTCTGTCTTGACGTCTGTCTTGACGCTTGTCATGACGTGGTTCTAGACGTCTGTCTAGACGTCTGTCTTGACGTTTGTCTTGACGTGATTTTAGACATCTGTCTGGATGTCTGTCTTGTTGTCTGTCATGACGTCTGTCTGTCTGGACGTCTGACTTACGTCTGTCTTGACGTCTGCCTGGACGTCTGTTTGGACGTCTGTCTGGACGTCTGTATCTGGACGTCTGTCTGTCTTGACGTCTGTCTGGACGTCTGTCTGTGTTGACATCTGTCTGTCTTGACGTCTGTCATAACTTGATTCTAGACGTCTGTCTGGACGTCTGTCTTGACGTCTGTCTGTCTATCTTGACGTCTGTCTGGACGTCTGTCGTGAAGTCTGTCATGACGTCTGTCTGGACGTCTGTCTTGACGTTAGTCTAGATGTCTGTCTGGACGTCTGTCATCACGTCTGTCTGGACTTCTGTCATGACGTCTGTCTTGACGTCTGTCATCACTTGATTCTAGACGTCTGTCTGGATGTCTGTCTTGACGTCTGTCATGACGTCTGTCTGTCTGGACGCCTGTCTTGACGTCTGTCTGGACGTCTGTCTGAACGTCTGTCATGACGTCTGTCTGGACATCTGTCTTGACGTCTGTCATCACTTGATTCTAGACGTCTGTCTGGACGTCTGTCATGACATCTGTCTTCAGGACGTCTGTCTTGGCGTCTGTCTGGACATCTGTCGTGACGTCTGTCTTGATGTCTGTCATGACGTCGGTCTGTCTGGAAGTCTGACTTGACGTCTGTCTCTACGTCTGTCTTGATGTCTGCGTGGACGTCTGTCTGTCTTGACGTCTGTCTGTCTGGACATCTGTTTGTCTTGACATCTGTCTTGACGTCTGTCATGACGTGATTATAGACGTCTGTAGACGTCTGTCTCGACGTCTGTCTGTCTGGCTGTCTGTCTCGACGTCTGTCTGGACGTCTGTCGTGACGTCTGGCATGACGTCTGTCTGTCTGCACGTCTGTCTTGACGTCTGTCTTGACGTCTGTATTGATGTCTATCTGCACGTCTGTCTGGACGTCTGTCTTGACGTCTGTCTAGGTGTGTGTCTGGACGGCTGTCCTAACGTCTATTTGGACGTCTGTCTTGACGTCTGTCTAGATGTGTGTCTGGACGGCTGTCTTGACGTCTGTTTGGACGTCTGTCTTGAAGTCTGTCATGACGTCTGTCTGTCCTGACGTCTGTCATGACGTCATTCTTGACGTCTGTCTGGATGTCTATCTGGACGTCTGTCTGGACGTCTGTCTTGACGTCTGTCTGGACATCTGTCTGGTTGGACGTCTGTCTGGGTTGACGTCAATCTTGATGTCTGTCTGTCTGGATGTCTGTCTTGACGTCTGTCTTGAAGTATGTCTGGACGTCTGTCTTGACGTCTGTCTACACGTCTGTCTGGACGCCTGCCATGACGTCTGTCTGGATGTCTGTCATCACGTGATTCCAGACCTCTGTCTTGACGTCTGTGTTGACGTGAATCTAGACGTCTGTCTGGACGTCTGTCTCGACGTCTGTCTTGATGTCTGTCTGTCTGGCAGTCTGTCTTGATGTCTGTCTGGACGACTGTCCGGACGTCTGTCTGGACGTCTGTCTTGACATCTGGTTGGATGTCTATCTTGACATCCATCTGGACGTCTATTTTGACGACTTTTCTTGACGTCTGTCTGGATGTCTGTCATGACGTCATTCTTGACGTCTGTCATGACGTCATTCTAGACGTTTGTTTTGACGTCTGTCTTGATGTCTGTCATGACGTATGTCTGTCTGGACGTCTGTTTGACGTCGGTCTTGGCGTCTGTCTGCACGTCTGTCTGAACGTCTACTACCTTACGTCTGTCATGACGTCTGTCTGTCTGGACATCTGACTTAACGTCTATCTTGAAGTCTGTCTGGACGTCTGTCATCACGTCTGTCTTGACATCTGTTTGACGTCTGTCTTGACGTCTGTCATGACGTGATTCTAGACGTCTGTCTGGACGTCTGTCTCGACGTCTGTCTGACGTCGTTCCTACCTCTGTCTGTCTGCTGGCTGTCTGGACGTCTGTCTGGACGTCTGTCTTGACGTCTGTCTGTCTGGACCTCGGTCTGGACGTCTGTCAAGACGTCCTGCCTGTCTGGACGTCTAGCTTGAGTCTGTCTTGACGACTGTCTCAACGTTTGTCTTGACGCCTATCTGGACGTCTGTCTTGACGTCTGTGTTGACGTCTCTCTGTCTGG
>WOVY01007241.1:0-47258 GCA_013436015.1 Rhipicephalus annulatus
GCTCGGTAGCTAAGTACCGGCATGATACAGCTGTTACACACCTTCCTTTTAAGGGATAGTGGCAATCTACCTGTCAAAATTTGAGAGTGCTTGCCAAATGGGCTCAACCCCATGCTTATTTTTTTAGTTACTTCAATCTCGTTGTTCCGCTCCGCGGTTGATTGATTTGTGGGGTTTAACGTCCCAAAACCACTTCTGATTATGAGAGACGCCATAGTGGAGGGCTCCGGAAATTTTGACCACCTGGGGTTCTTTAACGTGCACCCAAATCTGAGTACACGGGCCTACAACATTTCCGCCTCCATCGGAAATGCAGCCGCCGCAGCCGGGAATCGAACCCGCGACCTGCGGGTCAGCAGCCGAGTACCTTAGCCACTAGACCACCGCGGCGGGGCTCCGCTCCGCGGTTATTACCTGCCCTAAGTAGGCATAGTCTTTTACAACTTGAAGTGCACTATTACCTATCCCGGAGCACTGCACTCTTCCAAGGTTGCTGTACATTACTTTCGTTTTCTGCAGATTAATTTTAAGACCCACCTTTCTGCTCCCCTTGTCTAACTCCGTAATCATGAGTTGCAATTCGTCCCCTGGGTTACTCATCTATGCAATATCATCGGTGAAGTGCAGGTTACTAAGGCACTCTCCATTACCTTTTATCTCTAACTGTTCCCATTTTAGGCTTCTGGAAACCTACTGTAAGCATGCGGTAAATAGCATTAGGGAGATTGTGTTCCCCTGCCTTATACCTTTCTTGAGTGGTAGTCTAATGCTTTCTTTATGAAGCACTATGGTAGCAGTTGATCTCCTGTAGATTTTTTCTAGGATGTTTATATATACTTCATCGACGCCCTGATTCCGCAATGTCTGCATGACGGCTGATATTTCTACTGAATGACACGCCTTCTCGTAATCTATGAAGGCTATGTATAGTGGTTGGTTATATTCTGAGCGTTTCTCAACTACTTGAATGATCATATGAATGTGGTCGATTGTTGAGTAGCCTGTTCAAAATCCTGCTTGGTTTTTTTGGTTGATTGAATTCTAATATTTTCTTTACTCTCTTATCAACTACATTTGTAAATAGCTTGTATACTACAGAGAGGCAAGCTGGTCGGCCTGTAATTGTCAAGTTCTTGTCATCTTCTTTCTTATGTATTAAGATGATGTTAGCGTTCTTCCAAGGCTCTGGTACTCTTCCCGTCAGGAGACACCTGGTAAACAGGGTGGCTCGTTTTTGTAACACAATCTGTCCTACATCTTTTAGCAGATCTGGTGTTACCTGATCATCACTCGCAGCTTTGCCTCTTTGCATGCTCTCCAAAGCTTTTCTGACTTCTTTTATCATTACTGGTGGGGTGTCATCTAGTATACTGCTAGTTTTTGTAGTATCAAGGCTGTGGTTGTCCTGGATACCGTCCAGTTCTCTGTAAAACACCTCCGCTATTTTAGCTATCCTGTCCATATTTGTAGTTATTTTGCCTTCTTTGTTCCTTAGTGCATACATCCGATTTTTACCTATCCGAAGCTTCCTCTTCACTGCTTTGACGCTTCCTCCGTTTTTCAGACCGTGTTCGATTCTCTCCATGTTATACCTTCTTACATCACATACCTTATGCCTATTATTCAACTTCGAAAGCTCTGCCAGTACTATTTTGTCTGTTGTACTTGAGACTTTCATAATTTTACGCTTCTTAATGGGGTTCTTGTTTCCTGGGAAAGCTTGCCAGTGTCCTGTCTAACTACCCGGCTTCCAAGTTCCACTGCACACTTCGTAATGATACTCATCAGATTACCATTCATTGTATCTACGCTAAGGTTGGCTTCCTCACTAAGAGCCAAGTACCTGTTCTGAAGCGAGACTCTGATTTCCTGTACTTTCCCTCTCAGCGCTACCTCATTGATTGGCTTCTTGCGTATCACTTTATGTCATTCCTTCTTGAAGTCTAGGTGAATTCAAGACCGTACCATTTTATGGTCACTGCATCGTACCTTGCCAACACCTTCCACATCCTGCATGTTGCCGGGGTGTGCACTCATTGTAAAGTCTATTTCGTTCTTTTTTTTCGCCATTAGGGCTCCTACATGTCCACTTGCGGTTTCCTCGTTTTCGGTAGAAGGTATTAAAAATCCGTAAATTATTGCATTCTGCGAATTATACTATAGTAGCTCTCCTCTCGCGTTTCTAGTACCGATACCATATTCTCCTAATGCCTGGTCTCCAGCCTGCTTCTTCCCTACCTTTGCATTAAAGTCTCCCTTCAGTATAGTATACTGCGTTTTTACCTTACTTATTGCCGATTCAATGTCTTCATAGAGGCCTTCAACTGAAGCTTCATCATAGCTGGATGTAGGCGCGTAAGCCTGTACATCCTTCATCTTCTATGTCTTATTCAGTTTAATTACAATACCTACCACTCTTTCATTGATGTCATAGTATTCCTCTATGTTGTCATCTATGTTTCTGTGAATTAGGAACCCCACTCTCAGTTCTCGTCTGTCAACCAAGCCCCAATAGCAAAGAACGTGCCCATTCTGTAGCACCGTATAAGCCTCATCTGTCCACCTAGCCTCACTGAGGCCTATGATATCCAATTTAACATGCTATAGCTCTTCGAATAGTACAGCTAGACTTCCCTCACTAGATAAGGCTCTAGCGTTAAACGTCGCCAAGTTCAGGTTACAATGACGGCCTGTCCGGATCCAGACATTCGTAGCACCCTCTGCTGCGTTGCAGATCTGACCGCCACCGCGGACAAATGCTTCGCAGCTGCTGGGGACTGAGGGCAGTGAGTTAATTGACGTATGCATGTGGAAGGCAGTGGCCAGATACTGCACTAGGGTGGGGCAATCAATTTCTGGTGCGGAAGTGCGTTACCAGCGGTGGTTGCCGGTGAGGCCGAACCCCAGGCATCTTAATGCATTTCCATCACCACGCGGATTTTTTTTATCCGGTTGGGAACTGCGCCGCACAGGGATTTGAACCACGCACCTTTTGCATGTGAGGTGGATGCTCTAACCACTACGCCATCGCCGCTCCCTATGAATCCTTATACCCACACAGATCAAATTATGTTCATGTAGAGGAGAATGTCTCCTGCATGGAATAAATTGTCACCATCTAGCTTGTCCACATACACCATATGTATCGAAAGGCGTACAGCGAGAACAAAATTAAAATGCCTATCCCTGTGCATGCCAACCATGCGTGCATGTAGGACATTTTTTCTGTAACAAATATGAAAACAACTTCACTTACGGTTCCTGCTGGAGTGCGCAAATAATGTTGAATGCATTTATTCCACCTTCTGCAGGAAGAAATGATAAACATGTTACAGGAATAATAAAGGTACGTTTTGGGGCAGTTCAACTGTATTTAAAAGTTATTCTTGGTCGACAACAATGATGAATACTTATATTTAGGTCTTGTAATACTTTTTTGTTTGAGCAACCTATTGCAAAACAATACCTCCATTGGCTACCCGTGTCTACTGTCATGTTGGATTACTGGTCCAGTATTCTACTGAATACCGGAGCTCTAGAGCAGCTTGCTAATGGGAGGTACTGGGTACACAGCAAAAAACGGCTTTACAGCTTTAAAACGGGGATGCCTATCCGTCATAATTATGTATTATTAGAAGGAGTGATATAGAGCGCACTGGCGCATTAAACAAGAAAAATAAGCAATGTGAAAGAGAACGTCGACCTATATATTGTGAAAACCCCCCTTTTCATTACCAACCTATTACTCTAACTACTTCACCATGCGCGAACATGTTGAGGGGCAAGTGAATGTCAATTTATCTAACAAACACGTCATTCCGCTTCAGTTTCACAAGTCAAACATTCATGATAAATGCGATATTCTGTTAGAAATAACAATGTCTTCATTATACAATAACAAATGGCTGCCGGGCGCTAAATGACATGCGGATATTGACAACAGTGCAAAGTTTTTTCTGGAATTCCCATCTTTACCACCCAAAATATCAAATTGACCTGTAGGAGGAGCAACAGTTTGCAGGCTGTTACTACCAATTTATAATTTCGGTCGAAGCTCCTTAAAGCGACGCCCATTCGTCCCTCGTCGTAGTACGTAACATGTCTCACGCTTTGACCTGCAAGGTGGTGCCGGTGGGAGATTTCTGCTGTGCGCTGTTGAACAGTAAAGAAGTTTGCAGCATGCGCGTTAAATAAAAGCCGAATTTTCCTGCATTCCTCATCAGCAGCCAATGGCATGTACATTGAGCATTATCTGACAAGAAAGGGGTGCTACGTTACACTCACTGGGCGTAACCTCCTTGGTTTTAGAAAGGTTTAGCAAGCGTTGGGTCGCTGTGCCATGAATACAGTGAACTATTATATACTATGAACTCGAGGTGGTTAAAAATGGGAAGTAGACACGAAGCGCAAGCTGTAGGAAAGTGTGCGTGTGCCATCTCTCCTTTCGTCCTTGTAATGTCTGCTGGATGGCGATGCTTCTCTATGCGGAATATATAATGAAAATATGCGAGGTGGTGGTACTTGGAATGTTGACTAGATGGACGAAGAGACACACAGACTGATGCATGGACGGATGCACGGATGGCTGCACGGATAGATGGACGCATGGACGGATGCCGGGGTGGATGCACGAACTAACGCAAGGAGGGATGCACTGATGGACGTACGGATCAAGAACAGACGCAGGCATAGATGGGCGGATGAATGCATGGGCGGTCACACAGACAGATGCGTGTACGGACGGAAGCAAGAACGAATGGATGGACGGATGCTTCACCCCACTCTGCATCATCCACCCCGTGGATATGCTGCCATTTTTTAGCGGTTCCACGCTCTTGCTTCTGGTGAACATGTACCGAAATTTTTAGAAGGACTTGCTTGATAAGTATGCGTGCGAGTATACTCATATACAGTTCTATCTATACCTACAAAAAACACGAAAAAAATACTAATACATTGCACTGAAAACGTATGTTTAGTACACTAAGGCTTGCCAACTTACTAACTGGAAATTGCGTGTTCTTATGTACGAGTGTGAGATGTTCCAGCTATAGTGCGGCCAGCAGCAATCGGCGACAGCCTGCGTTGAAGAAAGCGCGTCGCATCAATAGTCATTTCCTCTAGTGTGTACACTTGTACACCACACACACGAAAAAAAGGTTCATCTAGGTTGACGGATGTGTAAACTATACTTTATAGTCATTCTTGCACTTTAGGCCTGTGTGTACTTAAAACTGGTAATATGTAAACCAAAAAGGCCGGCACAATATGGCCAATGCTCGCTTCTTTCGGGGCACTGAGGGAGACCACTATCGGCACAGCTGAGTTGCGATGATTGAGGTTCCTTCATTTGAGCTTTGGAACATCTGTAACATTACCAAAATTGTACCTAAAGCAAATAGAAGGACACGCATTGCTAGACATGCATTTCCGGTGCAACGATATCGAACGACAGCTGTTATTCTGTCTTCCGCTGAGAATGGTTGTCAAGTGATCGACAGCTCATTTACGTCTCAACTTTTAGGCGAGAACAATTTGTTGTTTTTATTAGAGGAGTGCCTGAAAACTACAAAACATTGATAATGAATTCTTTCATTGTAAAAATGCATCACTGATGCTAAGTTGCTGCGCATGGGAAAAGGGACAGGGGGGGGGGAGGGGAATGCAAAAGAAAACGTGCATTTATTGCTGCGACAAACGTTCGATGCAAGAAATAATGCTGGTATTGATGCCAAACGAATAATGAAAAAAAGCGTGATAGAAAGCAAAAGCTTGAGCCCTGACTGCTTTTTGTTAATAACACATGTTTCACCACTTTCCAAAGAAAAAAACAAAAAATAACCGTGAAATTGCTTATAACATGTATTGTGACTGTCTCGCACTTGTTCTCAACATCTGCCAAATGACGAGTTGTGAGGCTTGCTCAGCACCTGTTAGGGTGGCACCTTTCAATACCATCAAATCAAGCGTTTATAATAAACGCGACGAAAACATATCGCCTCACACACTACGATAATATGCATGTAGCGCTTCCAAAAACAGTGAGTGCGCCAGTATGCATCAGCGAACTCAGTGAAAATTGCAGGGTTAGCCTGTCTACGAAATTCACTTGCTCGTAACAACAGAACACATTGCCCGCTGTTGATTCTATCGCGACCGCTGTCGATTAATATGTGTGGTCTAACGTCCCAAAACCACCATATGATTATGAGAGACGCCGTAATGGAGGGCTCCGGAAATTTGAAACACCTGGGGTTCTTTAACGTGAAACCAAATCTGAGCACCCGGGCTCACAACATTTCTGCCTCCATCGGAAAGCCGGGATTTTAACCCGTGACCTGCGAGTTTCGTGACTGCTGTCGGACCACCAGCTGAGGAAGAAGTGAGATCAAGCAAGGACTGGGAAAGAAATGAAGAGGACGAACTAATTGCAGGGTTCTCATTGCGGCCATCACACTCAATAAAAGCATTGTTGCGAGCACGCTGCGATCTACCGCTGCAAATCCTCCCAGAAGCAGGCATTTTTATACTTATGGCAAAGAATATGAAGCTTCCTTGAAGTGTTGACAGAGAAAGAACTTTATTGCAGTCCTGAAGAACTGCGTTGTGACGCTTCTTTTAGGGGGAATCCGTAGCTGTCGCGGGCCACTCCCAAGTCAGGACCGGAAGACCATGGTTTCCAGCCACCTCGCAGGCCCTCTGGACAACATTAAGTTCAACCGAGAGGTCACTGCTGTTTAGGGCTTCTTTCCAGTTTTCTTCTTTGTTAAACTCGACGTCACGTAACGCTAGACATTGCCAGAGCATGTAAGGTAATGAACAATACGCCTCTCCGCCATCGGTACAATGTGGTTCTATGGTGAGCGAGAAACAACTGCACCTGCCCCGCGAAGGGAAAGACCCCGTTTGGAGCATCCTGAAGGCTGAATATTGGGGTCGAAAAGGTTTCGGACGAGGAAGTAGAAAAGCCCTTCGAGAGAGAGTATAACGGGTCATGACCTCAAGGAAAGTGAGTAGCCAGACTCTGTACCTTCGCTGATGATATCACTCGCAAACAACTTTTCGGTGATTTCATGTGCGGGAAACAAAGTACTTCATGACGCAGTGCTGTCTTCATCTCTCCCTGTTGAATGAATACACATCACCCAATGAACACCCACTTATCCTCGATCATATGCTTTGATGTGAACGTCCTGCAACCCAGTGACACCATCGTTGTTTACCGGGGCAGGGAAAAGGTGAAATGGAACCAGAAAACCAGAACTCTCGAAGCAACAAAGAATAAAATGCATACGCCGGCAATGCTTCCTAATATTTTGAACAATCTTTAATGTATTACTTACACCTTTTATTTTCATATTTTTTATTACGCTAAGCTGTATACAAAAGTCATCATTCGTTAACTACATGCAAAAGCGTAAAAAAAGCATGCTTGGGCTTCATAGCCTTCACCGTGTCCTTCTTTGTGCCGGACGATGAGACAGTTGCGTCTGCTAGTAAGTTTGTTCAGGCCCATAGCGTCTGACATTATACTATTATAGCACATATAATATTATCGTTTGCTAACAACACTCGAATGTGAGTGATGCCATTTCTCCAAGGGTAATATGTATTCACAGGAAGTCGGCAGTGGTACCAAAAGCGCTTTGAAATAACGAGTGTCCCTGAGTTTTCTAGCCACAATAATAAATCATTTATCTGCACTGAAATGATTGCAGTTACTTCTTTTGTATTAACTCTATTATATTATTAGTGCTACAATAAAAATAAGGTCATTCCACGGTAAATGTTCCAACCATTTCGGCGGCCACCTGTAATGTAGTTAAAAAATGATGCCTATTTTTGTTGAAAACGTTGAACTGCTAGAATATTTTCGGGAGAACATTTTTGAGAATGGGCACTTTTCAAATTTCCCAAAATAATATTTGGTTGGTACTTGTAAAAAACGTTCTAAAACAATGGTTTCTGGTTTTGTACCAAACTTAGTTTTCGAGGTGAGTTGAAGTGTTCATGTAAGGTGCTAAAGCTCAATAGTATTAGTGAATTGTTTCTGTGATGTATGCCTAGACGATTATCAGCGAAATCGTTCGTGCTTGCATTTTTTTACCAGTGCAATGATGCGTCTTGTATGCACATCTGTGCAATAAATCATTGCTCTAGAAAACGTATTCGCTGCGTTAAATGGTTTTGAGACCCCCCAAATGTCTGGAGTTTAGGAGAAAGCATGAAAATTTTTAGAAAATCATTCTTCACGTCTATATTTAGACATAACTTACACCCTGTAGTGCTTAAAATAACCATCCCCTTTATTTCTCAATTGAATATAATGAACAATTCTTTTTCTATCGCAAGTTCCAACATTGTCTTTTTTGTTTTAAAGAAGAAAATAATTTTCAAAGCTCCCCCTTGTCCATACAGTTCCCATATGTACATATGGACTTCTTCACTGAAGTTCACCAGTGTCATCAATGAAGAACCTCAATAGCTATTTTATTCCTCCATACAAAATAGTAATGAGAAAACGTGAGAAGCCAGAACTGTTTCTGTGCTTTCAATTGAATTACATGGTAGCTTTGAACTGGCCCGCCATTTTTTGTCAAGTGGATCTCAGTAGAGGCAATAATGACGAGTTTCTAAAACTCAAGATTTTTTCTCGGAATTATTAGAAACTGGATGGTTCTTAAATCTATTTTGCCCCAAATATTCTTTCAGTAGTGAAACTGTTCGTAGCTCCTTTATTTGCACAAGAGGCGATATCCGAATAGAAAGAAATGAAGCCATTAAACAGTTCGGGCAAAATGCCGGGCGATTGAATGGCAGAAAAATCTTTTATACAATTAGGGTACGCCTTACACACCACCTTTGTTCAATACATAAACCAACTGTGGTATGAAAAAAGAAATGATTATTTTAGAGTAAACTTACTGCACAACAGCACCCTCTCAACATTCTCGGGCATTCATATTCTGTTTAGCTCTGCCATACAGGTGTTCTGGCTACCTCGCGTGTGTTGCTACCTGCCTTATCATTCGCCACAACCTATACAATGTCGACAAGCCGCACTGAATAAAATGGCTGAGCAACTCAGCCTTCAAGAAATAACCTCCCCACCCCCCAAGCTGACCCAAGCGGAAGCCAACGCCTGCACCATCCAGCTGGCGCTAAACCCTGAAACACTGTGCCCTCACTTACTGTGAGAGGCCACAACTCCTGTGACATCAACGTGTTCGTCACCTACAAAAGAGCTGTGATCAAACGTGGCGCCTTGTGGGCTCAAAGGCTGTTCCAACTACCACAGGGCAGAAGAGCAAATCGCTTACCTTTGCCATACAGTTGCCTCACTTGCTATCTTGTGCGTTCTCTTTCGTTCTTTATCGTTCGTCAGCACTGAGACTACTTAGACATAGCACTTCGAAAGAAGTGGCTAGTAAACTGAGGTCTTCTACCGAACAACGCTCCTTACCCAACTGAAAGCCAATTCCTTAACCATCTAATTGACCCTTGCTCTGGAACACTCGGTACTCACTTTAACAACACTGCGATGATAGTAACTGAAAATTCCTACATAACAAAATCAGCATTATTGATGTTGATATTTAGCCAACCTGCCCAACTTTATGGTCTTTCGCAAATATCACAAGGATGACGAAGTGGGGAGAGGGGCGTGTTCTGGCGATAAAACAGCAATTATCATCTTCAGAATTCCACACCACTTCAGGCACTTCACTGTTATGGTTCATCCGACGGGATGTACCGAGCGCCATACTTTTAGGCGTTTGCTGTAGGCCACCCCAAGGTAACCCTGATTTTCTGAGCAAACTGAGCAGAATCAAAACACCCTATGATGATGCATACAAACGCACACATCATTCTGTTCGGGGGCATAAGTTGTTCTCACATTGCCTGGCGTAACAACAAAATTTCAAGAGTGTCGAAGGAACTAAATTCATCGATGTTTGTCTGAAATTTAACTTCTTGCAGTTGATTACTGAACCAACACCTGCTGCACAGAGTTCTTCGAATATCCTGCATTTGACATTAACGAACCATCTCGAATGTATGGCATCTCTAATATACTTGGTGAAAAAAAGCGGCAAGGTTTTTCATTATAACTGTTGTCTTTTCCGCACTTAGATGGAAAACCTAGAAGAAGAGAAACTTAAGATGGTTTTACGACAGGAAAGGTGCGGCCAAACTAGTTCAATCGAAGTTTTCCTACTGCCTAGGCTAGTGTGAGGCACTTACACTCAGTGGTGAAAACTTGCTCTCTATAGAATAAAAGAGGCGACTGATGTGAGCGATAAAGCGATTCGGTCTTCGTTGCCACTCGGCGAGAACAGCAGCGATGCCATGTCCGCTGGCATCAGTACTAACGTTAGTATAGTTGATGGGTCGAAATGGGCCAATATAGGTGGGAAGGTAAGCAATGTTAGGGTGCTGAATGGAGTTGTTTGGTCAGTGCCCAAATAAAAAGGTTCGTCCTTCTCCAGTACTTCCATAAGTGGTATGGCAATGTCAGCGAAATTCTTCACAAAGCGTTGAAAGCGAGAGCAGAGACTGACAAATCTCCATACATCTTTCGCGGAACGTGGTACGGGGAAATCTTCGAAAGCTCGAATTTTATCGGCATTAGGTTGCATTGTTCAAGCACTGACAAGGAGACCCCAAAGAATAATTTCCCAGTGGCGAAAATAAAATTTAGAAAAATCGATCTGAACACCCTCTCTCCGGAAAACTTCAAGAACAGGCGACAGAAGGCTAACGTGGCATTCAAATGTGGGTGAAAATACCATGCCATCATCGAAATAGCACCAGCACGCTGGCCATTTGTATCCATGAAGCAAGTAGTCCATCATCCTTTCAAATCTAGCTGAGGCATTACGTAATGCAAACGACATAATGTTGAACAATAAAAGTCCATCCAGTGTAAATAATGTGGTTTATCTCACGGTATCGATGGTCGACAGTAATCTGCCAGTATCTCGTTTGCAATTCGAAAGATGAGAAGTAGACAGACACATGTAGGAAGCCAAAATAAATGCCAACATGCCACAGTGGATACATGTCCTTGCGTATTTTTTGTTCAAGTGATTGTAGCCTACGCAGAAGTGCCAGCTGCCATCTTTGTTTTTGACTAGCATGACTGACGATTTATATAGACTGCCGAGTGGTTTGTTGACCTCTTTTCTGAGCATTTTCCAACTTCGTGTTGAATTACTTGTCGCTCAGCATGAGAAACGTGATAAGGACGCCATCAAACGGGGCTGACACCTCCGGTGTTGTTCTTATGAGTTGCAAAGGAAATTTAATTCAAAGGCCAGCCAGAAAAACAAAATATATCATGGTCAGACTTCAGCAACCACTGTATATCAGCTGTCTTTGCTGGAAGGTCAGGGTAAATCATCTCGTCTGAGGTGGCAGCGGCTGTGCTCTGCTAGGAGGAGAATGAAGCAGAGCACGAAAAAGCGTCTGCAACGAACGCCGAAATGGCACAATCGATAGAAGTTACTTTTGCCAAAGTCATGCCATGTGGGATAAGTTAAGCGCAGCTGCTGAAGTTGTGGATCGGTAGAGATGCTCGATTACCTGTTACTGTCAAAAGTATAAGAGACGCGGGGACATTTTGGCCGGTAAGTCAAGATGTAATCGCCATCGGAAATAGAAGGCACAACCCTCAGCTTTCGGTACGTAATGGCTTGAGGTGCTAGGCTGACGCGATATACTGAACGCAGAGATGTGTCGGATTGTCGTGGTAAGGGCCGGTTCGCGCTAGCGGCAAGCATGCCTCACCGTTTCACGTTTGACGTTCCCAGGCAGCCATGCGTTGCTGTTTCCTTTACGCATGTCTGCCGTTTTTCGCTGTTGACAGAGTAAGTTCGAGACCCATTTTTGCAACTTTTGCCGTTTGCCGGAGAGCGAAGTTGTCAATAATCGACGGAAGAGTGACATGGCTGAGCCACGTCGTCTGCTTTCGCCTCTCCGCATCGAATGCGTCTGCCGCGGGACACTTCCAGCTGCTTGTTTCTTGGTCCGCAGTTATCACGCTATATCGTAAGCGCAGTTCCTATACTACGTTCCAGCAGTTAATAAAGCATTTTAGCCTGGCCGGTATTCGGAAAAGCACACAGCGATTCAAAATGATGTCCCCAAAGCAGCCGTTTGGACAAGTGGCACTATCTATCAAGCTTTATCAAAAACAAACAAACCTGTAATATATGCCCTCCGAAAGTTTGGAAGGCTTCCTTAGGCCTACATCATCGATTATTTGAGTATGGCTTTCAACAACGGTACCGGTAAAATTCTAGTGCGGTGTTAGCGGAGCTAAAGGACATGAGTCTAAAGCAAATGGAAACATCATTTCGGAGCTTACGAGCTACATAGTGTACGGTGGCCATTTGATATATTTGAATAGGTTGACAACGGCATTCAGAAAGGGAGCTTTGTTCGTCGCAAGCTAAAATGCCTCAACTATTACCTCATCGGTGAAGCTTGCTGTGCACTTTGAAGAGCTATCTAGCGGACGGTGGCGGCCGATGGTCTACGGCACTGCGCCGTTACAGCTGGCTTGTCACTACCGTGAAGCGGCCCTATCAAGCTAAATCAAGTTGAAGAGCGCTAGTCCCGCAATCAAAAAGGCCAAAGTTTGTGTATAAAGGGTGTCGCGTGCTGCCGCGACTACGCTGCGACGAGGAAAAAGTGGACGCTGTCGCGAGGAGCGCGAGAGCTTGGACTGACCTCTGGGCCGGTCTTCTCTTTCGGGAGTAATAAAGTTTTGATCATCATCATCTCTGCTATAGCGAACAATGGTTGTATTATTATGTTACCTGATGACAATACCATTGGGTGTTACAATGGTAGGCCACGTGTGCGATAGGGTGGCCGTTGAAGGAAACTAGACAATCTTCAGCAGTCCTCCACTCGGCTGGATTGCGAGGGTGCCCCGGAAGGTTCTGACCTAGGGCATACGAAAAAAGGTGTGGATGGTGGTAGATCGGTTAAAAGGAAGTAGTTGTGCACTCGGAGGCCAGTCCAGCATGGAAAAGCCCTTCTTGCACAATCGCATGTAGCAGTGGCCCTGTGTGAAGGATGAAGTCACAGGCATGGGTGCATGGGGACGCAGAAAACAGAAGTTCAAGTTCACGTCTGATGATTTTGGGCACGGGGCGTGCACTAAGTGGCGCCTGTAGTGCAGCGCCGCCTTCATATGACTACGATGCCGCTGTCTCAGAGAATCGAGTGAAATGGTGGGCAATGCGTCAAGGTTTTGCGGCCCCAAGACGCTGGCACTCTTTGATGATGACTTCTACTGCGTTACTGCCCTTCAACACATTGAACGCATTGTCTACTGTCTTTTAATTTGTGCCACTTTCTCGGTTTCTTCCAAGCCGCTCTCTGCTTTGCAGCGAAAAGTAAGCACGACCTTTATATCCTGTACATAGGCCAGGCAAGATTCTTTTGACGTTGCGCATGAGATGTGAACTCTTTTTTGGCCGCTGCTTTTCAACGTTCAGACTTGCCGGAAAGGGCATGAATACTTTCTTTGCGTGCATCCCAGCTTCGAAATCTTTCTTCGTGCTTCTCAAACTACACTTTTTCTGTTTTCTTTTTAAGTAGAATAGGATGTTGGCCAACATAACAGTTTCATCCAAGTGGTAATTCTGACTTGTACGTTCGTACAATGGCAACGATTCTACAATGTGGACATTATCAGCCCCGTAAAACGTGCCGGGACCTTTTCCTTGAGGAACAGCAGCAGTTTTTGGCACGCTGTTCTCCCTCCCTCCAACCTCAGCAGCAGTGGGCTGGTTACCTAGTTTGCAACTTTCGAAAAATTAAACATTGTCCACTACGTAACTCTGTTATATTGTGTTGAATTGTTGAACACAGCCCCTTCACCAAATGTCCAAGAGGAAAGAGTATGAATGCAAATATTTACAAAATATACATGTAGAAATACAGGAAGCTGGAGCCAAGACGGCAGAACACCAACAATACGAGCGCGATCACAATTGATGTCATCGTCGTCTGTATGATGTTTTCTCGTTCCCGTCGTCGCGTAACAATAAGGTCAAGTATGAAGCTATTAACTGTGAGGTAACCCTTTTTTACCTGATATTTAAGATACAAGTTAGTAATCATTCTGCGCAAGAAAAATTATTATTTTTCAAGAGTAAAGTCTTAGAACTAAGTGATAAGTATATTTCCGCTGTGAAGGAGTTTATTAGCCAGCATTGAGTCACGAAGTATATAAGTGTTAATCACAGCCCTACAGGGACTCCCAGCGCGGGTGGAATCCTTTATGAAGATAACCCACTAGACAGTACTCGAGAATGCAATGCATTGCTAAGATCCTAGGCTTCGCTAGAATTACTCCGGATGCGAGAAAGGTGCCCCCCGTGACCTAACATCTTGTCAATATGAGCGGATCATAATTGGCCTTCAGCGCTCCACGTTCACAATGTCACGCCTTCGACGGTACATGTACAAAGATTACTCGATGGGTGTGTTCAGGTAGTTGAGCCGAGAGGTGTGCTCGATTACATGGTAGAAGACTCCGTATTTCACCAGTATATTTGAAGACAGGCCAGCTACCCAGGCAGGTAAAAACAGCAATACGCGTTCCACGCAGGAACGTGGGGCTTACAAGTGGCGAAGCCATTGCGACTACTCTTCTGCCATTCGTGTTCATTAGTCGTTAATGTCTTGGCAAGCTCGTGGCACTCCTCAGCACCCTGGCTGTGTCATAAATAAGCACACGCTCCGATAGATCCGGCGTGTACGGGGGTACCATGTTGTGTGCAACCGGTGATTTCCGCACATTAAGAAAAACGGTGAAAAACGAGTAGGGCTTAGAGAAATGGTGTTGTACGCGTAAGCTACGAAGGGCAGTACAGCAGGCCAACCCATGTAGCCGGCGGAGAAGTCATCAAAGGCATGTGGCCAAGGTTGTGGTTCAAGCGTTCGGTGAGGCCAATCGTTGGTGGGGCGTAGTAGTAGTTTTGCGGTCGAAAGATTGTCATTCTATGAAAACGGCTTCAACAACTTCTGTCAGGAAGGCACGGCCTCGACAGCTGAGAAGCTCCTGGGGTGGACGGTGATGCTGAATGAATTAGTGCAGCATGAAATAAGCAATATCACACGCAGTAGCCACAGGGACGGCGGCGGTTTCAGCGTACCGCATAAAATGGTCTGCAGCGACGATGGCCCAGCGGTTGCCAGCTGACGTCAGGGAAAAGTGGTCTATATAAACCAGTACCCAGGCACCCTAACTGACGGTCAGGACGAAACAGTTTGTGGAACGGCTGCTGGTATGCGTGTTGACGGTTTGCGGCGTTGAAAATAGAGGCAAGAGCAAATAATCTTCTGCATTCAGTGGTATATTCCACGCCAGATGTAGTGTTGTAGAATGCGGTGGTAAGCTTTAGATACGTTAGAGTGCACGCATTGTAAATCAGAGGGCAAGGATTCACGCACTACCAACCGCGGACTGCGAGGTAGCACAATTAGCCACTGCCGGCCGTCGGTGTATTAATTGCGCGGGTACAGGGAACCATCAGGTATGGCCAAATTGTCAGCCTGACGGCTCAAGGTGCGAGTGAATGATGTTGCGAATTAATCAGAAAGCAAGTCGATCAGCAGGGAGATTCAATTGTCCTTGTGCTACGTGGTAGCGAAGATGTGAACACCAATGACAGAAACAGCCATGAACGATACTGAGCAAGGAAGTTGTCACCAGGCAGGGGAGAGCTAGAGAGTTGATCGATGTCAGCACCTTGAGTCCGTTGTGGTGCAGCACGCGGGTGACTTATTCTTGCAAACCAAAAGCTCAGTGGGTGAGACAATATGAGGGATACTTCAATGACGATAGCCAGCGTAGTTAACGATGGTCGATGATGATATCAAAAAGAGAATTATACAAATAAAGTAGAAACATTGTGAAGGTCCAGATGGTCACGAGGAACCCTTTCAGGAGCTTGATTCTTTTGCGGCGGAGCTGTCTCCTGTATTTCGCCGGTGTTTATGCTAGTTCTCATTGCTCCCGCTAGAGGCGCAGCTGTGCTCTTCGTCACAAGAGCGCGCACTGCACCGCGCGCTGCCGCTGGGGCGATGCTAGCTCGAACATGCACGTGCTCTAGTTTGATGGGACCGCGCCTATATATAACGCTCGCTCATGCACTTCCTCGCTTTTTCGCCGAACGTCACTCAGTGGGCTTCGATACTGATATCGACCATGAACAAAGAATAAGTTAAGTTGGTGGAGCAGAGGGCTCACAAGGCGGTTGCAGCGTGGGCTCTTCGGGTCCATGTGATTCAAGGGGAGGACTATTTATTATTTAATTTATTTATTTATTTATTTATTTATTTATTTTGACTTTGGTAATACTAACCGCAATGATAGGGGCTCCAGCAGGGTGGTACAAATATACATTAGGGTTTCTTAACACAAATAGTGAATTTAGACAATACAAAATTCAAGTGACAATGTCAACAATAAATGCCGAATGGGAAATAAAAAATCATGTAGCCAAGCTTTTCGTAATACAAAACAGATAAAGGGTTAGCATTCAATCAGAGCCTTAAATTTCAAACTCCTGTTACTACGTCTGTATCTAAACTATTTCTCTCACAGTTCGGGGAAGAAGAATATATAAAAACAACATTGTTGGATTTAAATGGCACTAATGAGTACGGGTGTCGTTGTCTTGTGGAGTAACCTCTGGCAAATGAAATATAGTCGCATGTTCGGCTTTGTAGCTTGCCCCTGACGATTTGAAACAAGAACTTAAGGCAAGCGATAATATTTCCATCTGTTACGCATTTTAAGTCTGCTTGGCGAAGTAACTAAGTAATAAATGAGGAACCGTAACTATTAATTATGAATCGCACACTCCTTAGTAACCTAAAGGGTGGGGTAGAAATTTCGTTCATACATTTACCTAACAGCGGTGAGAGGCGATGCTGCAACGAATCTTCATGTTATTATAATATAAGTACAATATAATATCACCTGTTGATTTTTATTTCTTAAAATAAAGTTGTTTGATTGATTGATACTTACTTCGCTGCCCCTGAGAGGGTACGTCTTAGTACGATGATCTAGTGAATGTACGGGGACTCACAGTTTACCAGATTTACCCTTCGGAGCAAGCTCCTTGATGATCAATCACTTTTCAGTTAAGGCATCAGTTTTTTTCATTACGGTGGAATTTGTCTCTGCTTGCATATGCCACAACATGTTCGCAAACGTGGGGCTGGCGCTGAACCAGAACAGCCTGGAGGCCAACGCCACTAGCGTATGTTACACATCCATTGGGGCCGCAGGGTCACAGTGGCGTAGCAAGGAAGGAGATTTTAACAAATGCCAGAGCTTCACGAGCGCGTCAGTACACCAGATAACCACGATGTGAGTCACCCGTGATCTTCGAAAATCTTCGTCCGTCATTACATGATTGCGCTAAAGCTCCGTATGAATCATCGCAGGTATGAACACAGGCCTACAAAAATGGGCAGCTTTATGACAGATGCGGGTTTAGGAAACTCATCCATGGTCTGAAGCTTGGCCGGATCGGGAAGATTTTTGCTTTGAACACCACCTAAACTGGGATTATGAGTCGTCGTGATGTGAAATGGCGCTTCTCAGATTCACCTGGAGGCCTAAACTGCTCATGTGTGTGAAAACTTCTTTCAGACGATGGAGATGCGTAGAGAAATCCAGAGAAAAAACAACGAGGCTGTTAGGAAATGCAAGCACGTGTGCCATTTCAAGTTGCGCATAGGGGTGCCGATCATCCGCTGAGAGGTCACGGGCACAATAAACGGACCAAACGGCTTGACGAAGAAGTTGTACAAACTGTCAGGCGTGACAAAATTTTGTCTTGGGCGAGTGTCGTAAGCCGGATTTGCGCTCTCTAGAACTGCTTCTCCCCATGGCCCTGGAGGGGAACCTGGAGGGACCTGGCGAACGAGCGCGCCTGACATCCGAGCCACGTGGAAGCAGCTCGTTTTTTCCGGCGAATTGTCTGGCGGCGGGGGTGCTGGTATGCCTACGAGTCCACAGCGAACGTCCATGCCTCTTAAAAAGGCAATCTGTGTCAAGGCCAGCCCGCGAGCCCGCCTGACGTGAACAACTCAACGGCGTCATCACGCGGCGGTGCCTTTCTGCCGCGCACGCACAGTGAGTCACCTCAGCCGGCGAGACCGTCGAAGCAATCTGCGCCTTCCTGTCTGGCGAGTCTGACGCAATGCGTGGCGACGTCACTTGTTTTTGGGTGCAGGCACGTGCAGCGCAGCGGCTCCAGATCGGATGAGAATGACGCAGCCAAGCAGCAACCCCACTGGAGGATTCTCACCTCACGACCAGCGGCGCTTCTGGTTGGACATTTGGTTATTCAAGGAATCCACCCGGTACATATAAAAGAAGCCCCGTGGCGCATCGCGAGCCGTAGACCTATGTGTGAGAGGAGAGAGCTCGCTGTCCGAGTCTCTAAGCTGTCGGCCACAGTGCCGAATTTGTAATGCCTCTGTATATATGCTGTACATAAACCTTGTTTAGCTCACCGTCGTCTCGTCCGCTCGTCTATCAGCTCCGTGCAGAAGCAGTCGTGAGCTCAGAAACCTACGCTACCAAACGGCTGGTGACCTTTCCGGCGGAATTAGAAGCAGTGGCGCCTTCGGGACCATGTTGGCGTGACTGTATTTCGAAACAGTGGAGTCAGCGGCGAGATTCGTGGCGCCCTCCGTAACGTCGTCGGAGGCGCGCTTCGTGACAGTACAAACGAGCACCACGTCGTAATTCTTAGATCGTCGAATCCAGGCGGCCATGGTCGAGCACTCCAAGCGCGACCGAACACGGACCATTGCATTCAAAAAACGGTGAAAGACTGAGCCAGCAGAGAAGGATAGGGAGGCCTGGTCACCTTGGCAACGCTTTTCGCGCTGCCTACAATGCCTGGGCGGTTCATCGGTTCATTGGTTTTGCGGTCCACGTTCCCTCTGTGGTTGCTCCTCAACTGCATATCCGTTATTTGCACGCGCCTATTGGGCTCCGTTACTCCTTTTTCAGTTCATTTTGCCTTAGAGTGTTGGCGGTGCCAAGGCAGCATAACGCACAGGCGCGTTCAAACGCGCTACGGTTGAAGGTGGGTTTAAGTCAGGCTCCTGTCGTGGAGCGTTTATGAGTGCGGGGGTATGTGGCAGCACCAGTGTCAGGCGTGGCAACGCCGGCGTGACGCTGCGAAATGAACGCCGGTGAGCACGCGCACTTCTCCACGACGAAGTGTATTGGCGCCTTGACTGTAGCATGTAGTCATGTTCTCACATGATACGGCTCTCATGATAATAGTGTTTCCACCAGCCACATGCCTTCGTCATGCATTGGCGTCACGTAAAAGCGAATTTGGCATATGTAAAGCTACCGACACGGCTGCCAGCGCATCATGAGCGTAGCATGTTGTCATGTTGTTACATGACAAACATCTCATGATTATTGTGTTTGCACCAGTCACACATCTTCGCTATCCATGCCCGTGCTGTAACACCGAATTTGATATATGGGACAGTAGCGAAACAACCACCAGGGCATCATGAGCGCGGAATGTCGTTATGTTGTTACATGACACGCATCTCATGATTATCATAATTGCACTAGTCACCTTCGTCGTCTGTTCACGTGCCGTGGTACCCAATTTGGTATATGTGATGCTATCGCGAAACGGCCGCGAGCGCATCATGAACGTAGCATGTAGTCATGTTCTTACACGACACGCATGTCATGATTTTAATGTTAGCGTCTCACTGTTGTGTTCACCATGCAATCATGTCATACCATACCAGTTTTGCAACATGCAATGTGATGAAAACCACCGCAAGAGCTTTAGGACTATCAAATGTATTATTGACATTCATGACATACATGACACGATTTTCATGTTATTAGTAGTCAAATATGTTCTTCAAACAGTCATGTTAGAACCTACCAAGTTGGTAACGATACAATTATCTAAACGGGCAGGAGAGCTAAAAGTCGCAGGTGGCTAGATAGATAGATAGATAGATAGATAGATAGATAGATAGATAGATAGATAGATAGATAGATAGATACACTCAAAGTCACCGAAGTTCGTGAAGCAATTCTTCGCATTTAAAAATGGGCAATGCTCCGATGCTCTGAAAGTGCAAAACCAAAGTCGGGGCAAATCAGCAGACAATACGCGCATGTACATAAACAAAGTTATAAGGTTTGTACGCGGTAGCACTACCGCGTGAAGTACAGCTTCAGTCACACTACGTGCACAATATCTGAGGGGTGCCTTCGACACCGTGGCGGGATGGCCCCGTCAGGGACTACCTCATAATTCACAACGGTCACGCGTCGCAACGCTTTTTCCGATGCAAAAGCTGAGCATTTTTACGACAATCCCTGGTGTTGGACCGAAGTCCCCACCCAAACTTGATCACCTGTATGGTAGTCAACTTGTCTATGATGAGCGTTGTAGCAGCATGCGTCATTACTCTGCTGGTGCGTGATGTGTAGGCGTGCTAACTGGCGTGCTTCTTCGGCGTACTGCGTAAGCTACAAAGCGTCAGGCATGATCAAAGCGTCGCAGTTGTGTGAAATCATCGCATCCAGCATTGTCTGGACCTCACGTTCATAGACAAGTTGTAAAGGCTTCAATAACAAAATTTCCTGGACGGCAGTATTGTTCGCGAATGTGACGTACGGTAGCACCTGGTCCCAGGCTTTATGCTGGACATCAAAGTACATGGATAAGTTGTAAGCGATGGTTTGTTGACCCCACATCGCAGGCAGAACGAAGAAAGATTTCGAGAATTACATCGAGGTAGCTGCGGCGGCTGCATTTCCGACGGAGGCGGAAATAATGTAGGCCCGTGTGCTCAGATTCGGGTGCACGTTAAAGAACCCAAGGTGGTGAAATTTCCGGAGCCCTACACTACGGCGTCTCTCATAATCATATGGTGGTTTTGAGACGTTGAACCCCACATATCAATCAACTACATCGAGGTATGAACTGCGCGCATTTCGTCGTCCTCGTGCTGTCGTTGTTGTAAGGGCCCCAAGAAAACCACCATCATCCTCGGTGTCGTGGCCACAAGCTTCGACAGGGGCACCGGACAATGAATCGGCATATTCGAGCTTGAGACGCGATAAACGATCGTGAAACTGAATACCTGCAGCCGAAAAGACTTCATTGTGCCAGTCGCCCACATGGGTTCTAAAAGTTGGCTATCAAGCGCAACAAATGATGGTCGGTCACTACCTTGAAGGGCCACCCATAAAGGTAAGGCCTAAATTTCATCGCGGTCCATACAACAGAGAAGCCTTTTTTCTGACGCGGATTAATTGACCTTGGCTCGCGAAAGAGTGCGGCGAGCGTACGCTATCACTCGCTCCGTGCCCTCTTGTATTTGGACGAGGACAGCACAAAAACCCACGTTGCTGGCGTGAGTGTGAATCTCAGTATCAGCTTCTTGATCAAAATGAGTGAGGACTGGTGGGTTCAGCAAACCTCCCGTAGTTCAGAGAAAGCTGCGTCCTGCTCGTACTCTCATGGATTCGAGTGAGTGGTTCAGCAATCCTAAAAAATCTGGCTATGAAGCGGCGATAGTACGCGCAGAGCCCTAGAAAGCGACGTACAACCTTCTTATCACGTGGAACGGGAAAACGCAGCCACGGCGGTGCTTTTGTCAGGGCCTGCTCGAACATCATCCGCGCTGACAACATGGCCTCAAAACTATTCTTTAAAGACGATAGTCTTTCTCGGGGACCTTCGACGCAAAAATTTTGGTCTGTCTCTCTGTCTGGAGATTTCTCTGCTCGTCCACTCTTAACAGCATGGCGTATTTGAAACAGCCGACCCCATCCGTAGCGCCCACCTATGTTGCTCAACATTTAGTTTTCATACTTGTACTATTGTCGATTGAAAAGCTATTATTGCGCGTGTATGGGGCACCGTAATGACAGGCATATATTCTGCATGTGTGCCCTTTACTCGAAAAGGCATACCTAAGTAACTTTGAGGACCGTAGCGGTATCCCGCTGCGTTGACCATCCAACGCTTGCACGGAAAGGCTAGTGTTTCCAACGCTTTGCTAAAACGAAACGGTGGTGGCACTTACCCATCGCCTTGCGTTCTACACCTTATCACCTCTGAAGCTGGTGCGCACACCCGTCTCAGAGCCACGTGCTTTGTTTTTGAAAAAAATTCCAGATGGCGCTCATGTCTCACGTGACTTGATGCACTCGTTCACCTCCGCTGTATGCTCGAGCACTCTAACGCAGAGGCTCCAGAATATCATTCACCGATTTTCTTGAGCAGAACATCAAATAAATCTTATGTTGGCTCTCTCCACGGGCAAGATTATCGTCTTTCGACATTTGCAGAACAAATGCAAATACGGGGCCAATTTTTATAACCAAAGTGACATCTTATTGCAACAGCAATGATATGAAAACTCTCTCTGGCGTCGATGTCATGCACTGTATATGTATACGCGTTAATATATATGAAAACACAAGAAATAAAGAAATCCAGGAAAAATTATTCCAGCGCACGTAGTCGAACGTGGGACCTCTGCGTCGTGAAAGCAAGGCGTTAACCACTGAGCCACCCCGGTGAACGTTCCTTACCATTCAAACGACAAACTATTTAATTCCACTTACCGCTGATGTGTTTTCGGCATTACCAGAAAGCTGGTGCAATGAGCGTACGTCGCCACATAGCGCACCGGCACTCGCTCTAATCTCCTACACCTACTTTGCCCAGCTAGAGAAGAGGAGCAACGCTCCTTGGCGCACCTTCATCTCTTGGTGGTGAGCAGGGGAGGATCCTACGCCTTGGCTGGCCTTGGGCTTTACGTGGAACGATTCTGCTGCAGTTACCGCGCGCACAAAAGTCAGTACAATCTCTGTAGCCTTCGTTCGCGAAAAGCGCCCACTTTTCAAACTGAGGGTGGTAACAAATGAGACGCTTATTTGCGTGCATCCATACCTGTGAGTACGTTTTGTGCGTGATTTGTGTGTGAGAAACGCGGGACACGTTTCGGTGTGCTTTCCATTCTGCGCGTAACCTTTCAAACTGTTGCTATCGCATTTATTCCTTCGCCTTCGCGGCAAAGCTGTCATTTTTTCTGGCTTCAGCGTCAGATTAGCAAAGCGGAGCTGTTCCAGCATGGTCTTTAGACGCTTCAGATGCTCCTCAAAGGTCACAGAAAATACCTCATCAAGATAGACTAGGTACGTGCGCGGCTTCAGACCGATAAGTGCAGTTTATCATACTCTGGGATATTGCAGGTGCCGAGCAGGCGTTGAAGGAAGCACCTTGAATTCATGTTGGCTATTTAGTGTAACACCGGCGGTTTTTTTGACGATCTCGTTCATCAACTTCGACCAGCCAGGAGCCACTTTTCAACTCTATTGATGAAAAACATTGTACCCGCCGCATTCTGTGGAAGGAATCATTAATTCGGGGCAGCGGATAGACGTATTTTTTTTCACACTGTTAAATTTCAGTAGTCTACGCAGAAGCGCAATAATCCTTCCTTTTCTTCTTTATGAGAACTACCGAAAATGAGTAGGAACTCTTGGAAGGTTGAATAACGTCATCTTGCGGCATCTACTCAACTTGAGCATTTAAGACGTCACGTTTCTTTGCCGGAACGCGGCAAGAGTGTCGTTTCATGGGTGAGGGGTCGGTATACGTAATTATTCGGTGTCTGGTGATCAGTGTCTATTTATATATAGCAGTTCGCGTAGCAATTTATATAGCAGTTCACGTAGCTCAGTATATGTTGTTGTTCCAAGAGGGTAGAATTGACATTAACTTTGGCAAGTAACGATGTCACGTCGCTTGGTGTCGGTCAAATCCCGTCGTCGGCTGATGTAGAAGCGGAACATTCCGCAATGTCTATTACAGGGTAAGCAAAAGCGATGGCGGTGTGACGAAACAGGTGCCGGAACTCGTTACTAAAATTAGTCACAAGTAAGGCAGAAAGTCCGTCATAAAGCGTGAACACTACGGCATTCGGCTCTACAGCATTCGACCGCTACGTGGCTCTCCTGGACAGCATCCAGCCTGAAAGACTTGAAATCAATATGGTGTATACCACCCTAGTGCTTCCACGAGCCTCAGCGAACGACTTCACCGACACAGCTGGCGAGCGGTGAGGAAATTCAACTTCGAGGCTCGGGAGTTTACCCTGCGGCTGCTGAAATTGTGTCATCGAGAGAGGGCGTCTTCTATGTAAACCATCGGATCGACGCGCTTTCGTCGTGAACTGTGCTCGCGGCCGATGGCGTACACGCGAGCTTCGGCGGAGTGTCTCTCCTAGCGTGGAACATCTACAACCTGCACCTCGACCTACGGCGGCCCTACATGAACAACTGGTGGGACTACGCACTACAGCTGGAGGCGTACGAGCTTCGGGAGACGCCATCCTACTCCCAGGCACTTCGGCGTGACCATCCCGGTGACACCTGTCGAGGTGGCGAAGCGCAGAAAGAGAACCAAGTGGCCCTGCAAACAGCCGCTACCCCTTCTACAGACCAGCAGATTCCGTCGGGACCCCATTACGAAGTACGTGACCACTATTTTGCATATCACAGGTGTCCACGCCGCCTACGAGGCACACCCCAAAAAAGGCGACGAAGGTTAATCCGGGCCAACAATGGCGGCCAACTGTACTACAATCGACAGCACCCAGTGGCCGGAATTAACTATTCCCCAGCAGCTAAAATCAGCAGCCAACAGTAGCCAAGAGCAACCAGGAATCAGCAGCAGCCAACAGCACTCGCCTACAGGCCTGCTCGTAACGACAGGCACAACAGAATGAAGTTTCAACCCAAACCAGGTACGACCGCCGGGTATCTTGCAGATCTACTCGCCACGCCTGTGCAAGGTGACCTACTGGCTGTACGAATAGGCAAACACCATCCGCTTCAGATTATTTAGGCCACAGAATAGGTTCAAATTTTATTAAACTTAGAAAGTGGTTGACAAAAGAATACTGCACGAACTTCACATGCGTAGTCTCGACGAATATGTACCGGCGGGTACGGCTTCGAAGGGGTTGCAGTTGTCGCTATCACCTCCGATGCATAATTTTGACAAAAGAGAACGAAACAGTGGAACGAAATTCTCGATCATGCCACACAGGAGGTAACTAAGGTCACCATTGAGCACTGTAGAAAGACTGTGAATGCACTGACAGAGGAGAAGCGGTATGTAAAAAATAAACTTTCCTCTTTCAGAGTAGGAGGCTGAAGAGCTTGTTGTATTTGAGCACAAAAAAACGAATGAAATCGAAAAACTTGAGAGAAAGAAGTTTGTGTGGGACAAGGTCTAACCACAAGCTATACCCCTGCTGCTTACATGAAAAATACCAAGCTACCTAACTTTCAGAAAGATTCGCCACCACACCCCAAAGAACCAAACGTTATTATTCTTTCTGATAAAGAACTTAGCAACAAGAAGTGAGTGTATTATCACGTGGACTTACATTCTGCCCTGGCACAGGGAAGTACAATGAATTCACGCTTCTGAAAGAGCTAGATGACTTCGCATGAAAGTTACGATTGGAGGAATACTTCTTCGATAACCCCCCAAACCCAACCCGCTATTTCGTGGGGTAATCGGACGGCAATGGATTCAAGACGCCAATAGAAATCGACATCTATATTATATATAGACGCAGCTCAGAAAGATATCATACATGTGTATAGGTGCGCATAGCAAGTATGAATAACATATCAAGGAAAGAAAGAGAGGCACTACTCGCGTTGACCAACCGCCAAGGTCTCGTCGTTAAAACAGCAGAAAAAGGAGGGGGGATTGTTGTTCTGAATAGATCGGACTACATCGAGGAAGGCAGGTGACAACTAAATGACAAACAATTCTACAAACACCTGGACTCGTACCCTACCACTGAGCACAAAACGATCATTGTAACAACCATAGGGATCTCACACGTGAAGGTGCCATTGATTCAAGCCTTCAGAAGGCACTTACTACGTTACACTCGGCGCCTGGTCGTTTTCACATGCTGCCGAAGATTCATAAGGAGAGAAACCTTTGCAGACCTATTATATCCGGCACGGGAACGTTAATAGAGCCCATTTCTAGTTATATTGACTCATTAAGCGCACACAATACCACCCACACATGAGTCCCTTTTTGCGTGACACAATTACTAATTCCTTCGCGAAATATCCGACGTGAAAATTCCAGAAGGTGCATTCTTCGTAACATTGCATGTTCATTCACTCTACACAAATATCCCACATGACCGATGGTATAGAGGGCACTTGTTGATTCGTATGGCGCCCACAAAACCCATCGCATATCCAAGCAGAAAAGTAATTAAAATTTCAACGAGACTTGTACTCAAAGTGAACAGCTTTGAATTGAACAATGAGTACTACCTTCAAATCAAACGGCATGGCAATGGGTACAAGAATGGCCCTAAACTACGCTAACATGTTCACGCACCATACAGAATCCAAGTTTTTTCATCTTGTGATATCAAACCTTTAATCTATAAACGGTACCTAGACGATATATTCATGTCTTGGACCTATTCGGAAAACGAACTGCTCAAACTCATACAGGCGACCTAAGTACAGGCGAACCCGCGACCTAAGTGCACCCCAGCACTTTTTTACACGCTCCTACTCTAACAGATGATAAGCTTCCTTGATGTACTTATTCGAATGAATGACGGTGCGTTAGTAACTAGCGTATTTCATAAAATCTACGGACAGGCAACAATACCTGCACTTTAAAAGCTGCCACCCACGACACTGCAAGACCAGAATTCCTTATTCCCAAGCACACAGATTCCGACGAATCTGCCCCCGCACCAAGGACTTCCGCAAAAACAGCACACATATGAGCAAAGTTCTTCTTCATCAAGAATACCCGTCAGCTATCATTGATGATGCCATAAAAAAAAGTGGAAAACCTGGACCGCCAGACTCTTCTACACCATAAAAAAATACGGACCAGCACCATAACAAAAATTTGCTATTAACTTCCACGAGCAACCCACTGAACATAAACAAGGTCTGAAGAAAACACTTTAACATATCGCAACAGAGCGTGCGACTACCGAACATTTTCACTTCTCCTCCTTTTGTTGTATACAGGCGGCCGAAAAGTATAAAGTATCATTTGATAAATTTGAAGATAGGCGTGAAAATACTCCATCAGGGTGCCGCCCTTGCGGAAAAGGCAGATGCAAGGTATGCAAAACACATGCAGACAACGACAGTGGCGGAGAGCATTCACTCAAATTTCAAGCACCGAATAAGAGGTGCTTTGGACTGTGACTCGCATAACGTCATATACCTTCTGGAATGTTGTATATGTAATATGCAATACGTGATCCAGACAGACACTCCGTTCATAATTAGATTCAACAATCACCAGCCCATGTACGTTCTTTGCCATGTCTTTCACATTCAAACGACAGTTCTTCAAAAGACCACAGCTTGATACATCAGGGTTACACTATTGGAAAGCAATTTTCGAACAATCAGAGAACGGGAACAACGGCAATATTACTTTATCTATAAATTCAACACGATAAAAAACAAAAAATGAACACCCGGGCAATCTGTCAGCGTTAACGATCACAGAAAGACGCAAACGCTCCTCTCTAACGAGTAAACGACCCTTAGTGTCCCATTACAACAATAATGTGAAAACCTAACAAATTTTTCAGCGTATACATCTAAAGAGAAATCGTTTGCTGCTTCAAACACAGCCGGAACGCACACATTAGTGGTCCCGGATGTTGCACGGTCCCCCCCTTACTTCTCTATTTCTTTTTTTTCTCTTTTTCTCTTCTTCTTCACTGACAGGAGCCAATGTTTGTAGTGAATATTGATGGCGGCGCCACAATTAGCGCCGCTTCCTAATCTTCTGACATTACCGACATGCTCTTGAAATCATTAGGCTCTCCCCAACACTTCATCGTAAATTTCAAAGGAGGGCAAGCCACCAGCGAATTGCACTGGAGGCTGAAATACAGAAACGGTAGGAACAATGTCCATTCCAAGTAAGTGGGGGTTCTTGGGAAGTATTGTTGACAAAGATGGCATTGCTCGTTTACGGTCACTTTACTCTGTTGAGCTCCTTTCTCTTCCTAATACTGCTGTATCGCTCTTGCTTTCTTTCTGACGTTTACTCCTCCTTTTCTTCTTTTTTTGTGGTCGTTATTATTTTTCTTCTGTCCCCTTCCCTCCTGTCTCGAGAAGCTATGAGAAGACACGAAAATGTGTAGATATTATCACGCGTTGAAGAAGACGGGGTTCCCGTCGAATCATCGGCTGAATAAACAAGTTGTTATGTGAAAGCGCATCTTGATTCATTTGCGGGGTTTAACGTCCCAAAACCACCATTCGATTATGAGAGACGCCGTAGTGGAGGGCTCCGGAAATTTTTACCACCTGGGGTTCTTTAACATGCACCCAAATCTGAGTACACGGGCATACAACATTTCGCCTCCATTGGAAATGCAGCCGCCGCAGCCGGGAATCCAACCCGCGACCTGCGGGTCAGCAGCCGAGTACCTTAGCCACTGGACCACCGCGGCGGGGCGTGAAAGCGCATCTACTTTTATACCTATAACCTTGCGGCAACCGAAGTTATTCGTTTTTATATATTGATAAGCGGTTTATTGGCGGACACTCAGCGATGATTCACGACAGCGACAGTCAATGCGGGGATCGACTCTCTGCATGAACTGCTCTTCTTAAGAAAAGGGCGACCCACTGGAAGGCGCTGAAGAGGACGACCCACTGTTCAAAGGCTTTACCACAACTACCTCGGGTACGAAAAGGGAGCCGCCTGGCGACCTAACAGCTGGTTACAATGAGCGGGTCATGGTAGGCTTTGAGGCGCTCCACGTTAACAATGTCGCGTCCTCGACGACGCATGTCCGAAGATTGTTCGATGGGTTCAATCAAGTAGTTGACTGAGGAAGTGCCTTTGACGACACGGTAGGGGCCTTCGTAGTTGGGCAATAGTTTTGAAGATAGGCCAGTTGCAGTAGTAGGGATCGAGAGCCAGACGAGCGCTCCAGGGAGGAACGTGGGCGCAGTAGTGCTGGCGTCAGCGCGAATGCGTTTTGCCGCTCTTGATCATGCGCAGTAAAGGTCTTTGCAAGCTCTCGACACTTTTCAGCAAGCTTGGCTGTAGCAGAAATAGGTGCCCACTCAGACGGATCTGGCCTGTACGGAAGTATTGTGTCGATGGTGTGTGACGGGTGCCTTCCATATAATAAAAAGAAAGGTGAAAAGCCAGTAGTGCTCTGAGTGGCGGTAATATATGCGTAGGTGACGAAGGGTAGAATGGAATCCCAATTTGTGTGATCGGCGGCGACGTACTTGGAGAGCATGTCGCCGAGCGTACGGTTGAAGCGTTCTGTGAGGCCATTCGTCTGCGGGTGGTAAGCAGCAGTTTTGCGGTGAACAACGTTGCACTCTTTGAGAATGGCTTCAACGACTTCAGATAGGAAGACACGGCCTCGGTCACTGAGCAGTTCCTGGGGTGGGCCGTGTCGCAGAATGAATCGTTGCAGCAGAAAGGAGGCCACATCGCTCGCTGTAGCCGTGGGAAGAGCGGTCGTTTCGGCGTATCGCGTGAGGTGGTCCACAGCAACAATGGCCCAGCGGTTACCAGCCGACGTTAGTGGAAGTGGCCCATACAAATCGATGCCAACGCTCCCAAACGGCCTGGCAGGGCAAGGTAGAGGTTGCAGACCTACCGGCGACAGGTGCGTTGAAGTTTTGCGGCACTGACATTCTATGCAGGAGCGAACGAATTTCTGCACGTAGCGGTACATGCCGCGACAAAAGTACCGTTGGCGAATGCGGTGGTAAGTCTTCGATACCCCGAAGTGCGCACACTACGAATCAGAATGAAAGAATTCGCATATGTCAGAGCGCAGACTGCGAGGTATGACTAGTAGCCACTGGCGGCCGTCACCGTTGTAATTGCGTCAATGGAGGAGGTCGTCGGGAACGGCAAAATGGTGGGCTTGACGAAGCAACGCGCTAGTGAATGGAGTGGATGGATCAGTCAGCAAGTCAATCAGTGAGGCAATCCATTGATCCTTGCGCTGTTCAGTAGCAATGGCATGAATGCTAATCGAAGAAATGGCAAGGTGAGACACTGAGTTGTTTGCATTGTCGTCAGGCAAGGGGAGAGCGCGACAGGGCGTCGGCGTCAGCATGTTGCCTTCCATTGCGGTACAGCACGCGGATGTCATAGTCTTGCAGGCGAAGTGCCCACCGGGCGAGACGGCCTGAGAGATCTTTCAATGACGACAACCAGCATAGTGCGTGGTGGTTAGTGACGACATCAAATGGGCGACCATACAAATAAGGTTGGAACTTTGCAAGGGCCCAGACGATTGCCAAACATTCTTTCTCGGTGACTGTGTAATTAGCCTCGGCTTTAGTAAGCTTACGGCTCGCGTACGCCACGACATATTCCGGGAACCCTGGTTTGTGCTGCGCAAGGACAGCGCCGAGGCCGACACCTTTGGCATCCGTGTGTACCTCTGTAGGGGCCGTAGGGTCGTAGTGGCGGAGTATGGGGGGCGACGTCAACAAACGACGAAGTGTTCTGAAAGCGTCGTCGCACTGTGAGGACCACGAATGGAGAGGCCCGTTACTTCCGAGAAGCTTCGTCAGCGGCGATATGATAGTCGCGAAGTTTTGAATGAAGCGCTGAAAGTAGGAACACAGTCCTACAAAACTGCGCAGTTCCTTCACGGATGTCGGCTTGGGGAACTCGGTCACGGCCCGAAGCTTGGCTGGATCAGGGAGAATTGCGTCCTTGGACACGACGTAGCCGAGTATTGTCAGCTGCCGAGCTGCAAATTGGCACTTCTTTAGGTTCAGTTGCAGACTGGCGTTGCTCAGACGCGTTAAAACATGCCGAAGGCGTTGAAGGTGCGTCGAGAAGTCAGGAGTGAAAACGACGACGTCATCGAGGTAGCACAGGCACGTGTGCCATTTCAGGTCACGCAGAACTGTATCCATCATGCGCTCAAAGGTGGCAGGCGCATTGCACAGCCCAAACGGCATAACGTTGAACTCGTACAAGCCGTCGGGGGTGACAAAAGCGGTCTTCGGTCGAGCGTCCTCAGCCATAGGTACTTGCCAGTATCCTGAGCGCAAATCGAGGGATGAAAAGAATTCTGCTCCTTGCAGGCTGTCAATCGCGTCATCTACCCGCGGTAGTGGATACACGTCCTTACGAGTGATCTTGTTGAGGCGTCGGTAGTCCACACAGAACCGCACAGAACCATCCTTCTTCGTGACGAGAACGACAAGAGAGGCCCAGGGTCTGCTAGAGGGGCGAATAACATCGCGGCGAAGCTTGTCGTCGACTTGCTCGTTGATTACACGGCGTTCTGTGGGAGATATGCTATATGGACGTTGCCGCAGCGGTGGCTGTGCGCCTGTATCGATGCGATGCGTAACGGTGGATGTGTGGCCGAGAGAAGGTTGAGCGACATCGAAAGAAGAGCGGAGTTCTTTCAACAGGCCCAAAAGCTGGGAACGCTGGCCCTGCGTAAGGTCATCGGGTATGCAGGGACCATATATATCATCGGATGATGAAGCAGATGTCGAAACTTTGCGCGGTAATCGGCAAAGTTTTTCGTCCATCACGGATACGGCGGCTCCAGTATCCACAAGGGCAGATGCACAAACGCCATCCACAAGCACGTCTATCACGTTCAGCGGGCTTTCCTGCGGGCTTCCGCAGTTCGACCGCGTCGCAGCCCTTGCCTCGTGGACTGTGACGACTAGTTTTTCTGGTCGCCCTCGATTAGACGTGGCCGCATCCGCGACAGTGAGCGACGTCGTGGAGATGGTGAACGGCGGGTAGACGGAACGGGGCGGGACGACGGTGACATAGGCGGCGGTTGGTCATAAAAACGGCTTGACTGGCTGGGAAAGTTGGAGGCGACCTGCGGTTGCTGCACACGATTACAATATCGTGCTACATGACCGACGCAACCGCAAGCAAAGCAGATGGGGCGATTTTCAGCAGTACGCCATTGGTTTGCGGGTCGCATCCATGACGCAGAACGCGAATGGCGAGCCAGCTGCTGATAAGAGTGCATGGTAGGCGGCACTCGGGGCACGTGGGTGACGCCGGCGTATGTAGGCGAGACAGGTTCTCCAAAGGCCTGGGGCCTCGTGACCGTTTCGGTGTAATTTAGGGGAACAGTGACAGAAATCGGTGAGGCGGCCTGGCGACAACTTGGGCGTAGCTGAGTGGCACAGATGCAGGAGGCGGCTGGTGGTATTCAGGGACGACCTCCGTGATTTCCTGCTGAATGGCTCGGCGGAGCGGAGGTAGAAGTGTACTTGATGGCTGTTGAGCATTATGTGGGGAAGCAAAAGCCAGTAGGGAGACCTGGTGGGCAACTTCCTCACGCACGAACGACTTGATTTCGGCGAGCAAGGTTGCGTGGTCAGGAACTGCTGACAAGGCTGAGAGATCAGCATCACGTGGTGGCGGGCGACGGGTCATCAAGCGCTGCCGCCGCAGATCGTCGTAACTTTGGCATAACATGATGACTTCTGCCACAGTGCGGGGGTTCTTTGCCAGGAGCATGGTGAAGGCATCGTCGGCGATGCCTTTTAGAACATGCGTGATTTTGTCAGCCTCTCACATGTACAGGTCGACTTTCTTGCACAAGTCAAGGATGTCCTCGATATAACTTGTGAAGGACTCGCCGGTCTGCTGGGCTCGTTCACGTAAACGCTGTTCAGCTTGCAGCTTACGAATGGCCAGGCGGCCAAACACGTCGACGACAGCGGTTTTAAAAGCGGACCATGTCGGGAAATCAGATGCGTGGTTGTTGTACCACATGCCGGCCACACCCGCGAGATTGAAAAACAGGTTGCCGAGTTACCTGCCTCGTCCCAATGGTTAGGAGACGCTCACGCGTTCGTACATGGCCAGCCAGTCCTCGACGTCGGTTGCCATCCGCTCCGGTGAAGACAGGGAGGGTCGCGGATGCGGGGGACACCGGGACATGGCGTCGACGTAGGAGGAAGCGTTTTGCTGGGCGGTGTCTTGGTTCATGTTTGGAGGCACGGTACGGGATCGAAGCTTCAAGGGCATCGAATGCTGACCGAAGGTGTTTGAAGGGCACAGCACTCTCAGCACTCTCCACCAAATTGTTAAGCGGTTTATTGGCGGACACTCAGCGATGATTCACGACAGCGACAATGAATGCGGGGATCGACTCTCTGCATGAGCTGCTTTTCTTCTTAAAAAAGGGTGACCCACTAGAAGGCGCTGAAGAGGACGACCCACTGTTCAAAGGCTTTACCACAATATATATATATATATATATATATATATATATATATATATATATATATATATATATATATATATATATTGTAGAGGAGAATTGGCAAGGTACTGACTAGTGGGACCATCTCTCTCGGAGTGCGAAGCGCAAGTGTGTGCATGAGCTGTAGACGCTCCACTGCTCGAGCATTTTTGTCCGTACCGGTGGCCTGCCTATTACCTGGCGTCGTATTAAACTCCCTTGCAAAGTGGTGGAAGTGTGCTGGGTACGCAAACCTGGAACTTCGAAGCCGGAAGCTGCCCACTGCATCAGCAATGCCTGATCAGACGACCGAGCAAGGCACCCCCCTGCAGAGCACGGCACATTCTCAACTGGTCATCGTACTTTCCACCCTGCGCCAACGGGATCCCCCCTTCTTCAGCGGCACCGTATTTCCGATGGAGGCGGAAATGTTGTAGGCCCGTGTGCTCAGATTTGGGTGCACGTTAAAGAACCCCAGGTGGTCTAGATTTCCGGAACCCTCCACTACGGCATGTCTCACAATCATATAGTGGTTTTGGAACGTTAAACCCCACATATCAATCAATCAATTCAGCGGCACCGAGGACCAAGATGTGGAAGACTGGTTGCAGCTGTTTGAAAAGGTGAGCGCCGCCAACAAGTGAAACGACCCCTCGAAGTTGGTGTACGTCCCATTTTATTTCAATGACGTCGCCAGCCTGTGGTTCATAAACCACCGTACTGAATTTACCACTTGGGCCGCTTTCAAGACCACCCTTGCAGCTGTGTTCGATCGCCCCGCAGTGCGCAAGCTGCGTGCTGAACAGCGCCTACGCGGACGAGCGCAAAGGCAGGGTGAAAACTTTACCAGCTACATTGAAGATGTTATCCATTTATGCCGGCGCTTTAACCCTGAGATTACCGAACAAGACAAGACCAGGCATATCTTGAAAGAAATAGACGTTGATGCTTTTCAAATGTTGCTTGCAAAGGGCCCAAATACCGTATCCGAACTTGTGACCTTGTGCCAGAATTTGGAAGAAATTCGCACAACGCGCTTAAGTTAGGAGGTCAACGACAGCAGACGACTCTCTCGCTTCCCTGGCCGTCGGTGGGGACAGCACCCTGCTGGAGCAGATAAAAGAATATGTACGTGAAGAGGTCACACGACAGCTTTCGTGTCTCTCGTATCTGCCGACCACCGAAGCACCAACGAACCGTCTAACGCCGACAATGAGACAGGCTATTCAGGAGCAGGTCTCCGAGGCATTGCCATCACCTACGCCTGCCTTTCCATGAACACCTGTTGCTGCGCCACTGACTTATGCGGCCATCGCGGAAATGCCTCCGCCTCCTCTGCCATTGTATACGCCACAACCTGTGCGACCTTCCACCGCGCCATTTCCAGCTACACAGCCGCACGCTGGAAATCCTTGGTGCACTGCTGACAACCGGCCGATATGTTACTTTTGCGGGATTCCAGGTCACGTTGCGCGTCTATGTCGTCGGCACTTCTCAGCTAATACACCAAGATACCCTGACTACTAGTACGTTTCGACCTCCGTACCACGTGCCTCACCTGCCACCTGAAGTTCACGAACGCGATGCGCAAGCTGCTTCTGGCACCCGAACCTCCGCTTCTCGACGTTCTACTTCCCGCTCGCCTTCCCCTTTCCCAAGTCGTCGTTCTATGTCGCCTATGCGTCGACGACCCACCTCCATTGAGACGGACAAATAACTGACGCAGCTCCGGATGCACGAGCTGCGTCATCGTCAAATCGTTTAAGTCCTCGCCTGTTTCCCGCCAATCTTATCGATTTAATCATCGAAGGTGTACAAACACTTGCACTCATCGATACCGTTACCGCGATATCTGTGATTAGTCAAAGACTCTGCCGCTATCTTCGTAAAGTGACGATGCTTTCTCCCACAGTTTTTCTTCGCACTGCGAGCGCCCAACAAATTGAGCCCGTCACGGCATGTACGCAAAAGTGGTTATTCGAGACGTGTTGTACATCTTTGAATTTCACGTGTTGGCTTCATGTTCCCACGATGTCGTCCTAGGATGGGACTTCTTATCACGTCATCACGCCGTCGTGAACTGCGCCTCGGGCCGAAGTGGAGCTGTTACCGTTCGTGATGAGCCTTCTGTTGATGCGGCCGTATCTAGTGTGGCTAACCTTGTCGTCGCGACGGACATAGACCTTCCTTTTTTCAGCGCCCAGTTTGTCCCTGCCTGCTGCACTTCACTTTCTGACGACGCTGTCCTGTTCACGCCATCTGACATCTTCGGTAGCCGCTATCACACATCGCTGCCATTCGCTGTTCTTGCGCTTTGTCAAGACACTACCGAAATATTTATTTCCAATCCGAACTCGTGTCCCCTCAGTTTGCGCCGCAACGAGGCGCTCGACCACATTCAGCTTATCGATGAAGGTACTAACGTGCCTGCCGATTTCTTCGACACCAAGCCGATTATGGAGCTGAACGCGTTGGTTCCTCACTTTGCCTCGAACAGTGTGTCGTCCGATACATTTCATCGTTCTATTGACTGCCATCTAGCCCCGGCTCAACGAGAGCAGCTTGTTACCCTGTTGCACGAATTCAGGCGTTTGTTCGACTTTCCCCAAGCGGTTCTAGGAAGAACGAACGCAATTCTGCACACAATTGACACAGGAAAGAGTATTCCTTTGCGCCAGCGCCCCTATCGTGTGTCCCCGGCGGAGCGTCGCGTAATTGCAGAACAAGTAGACGACATGCTACAGTGTGGAATCATCAAGCCTTCTTGTAGTCCTTGGTCTTCACCAGTTGTACTCGTCAGAAAAAGGATGGTTCGATCCGGTTCTGCGTAGACTACAGGCGCCTAAAAAACATAACGAGGAAAATGTTTACCTTCTTCCCCGCATAGACGACGCTCTCGATTGTCTCCAAGGTGCAGAATTTTTTTCCTCGCTTGACCTTCGCTCAGGTTATTGGCAAGTCCCAATGGCTGAGTCTGATCGTCCAAAAATGGTGTTCGTCACACCAGATGGTCTTTATGAATTAACCGTAATGCCATTTGGACTCTGCGATGCACCCGAAACATTCGAGCGAATGATGGACACCATTTTAGGAAGTCTCAAATGGAACATATGCTTGTGCTATCTTCATGACGTTGTGGTCTTTATACCCGATTTCACTTCGCATATCACTTATCTGCGTAAAATTCTACAGTGCCTTACAAACGCCAGGCTTCAGCTTAACCTGAAGAAATGTCACTTCGGGGCTAAACAACTCACCATACTTGGTCATGTCGTCTCGAAAGCCGGCATCCTTCCGAGCCTGACAAGCTTCGTGCTGTCGCCGAATTTCCTAAGCCGACTAAAGTTAAAGAACTACGGAGCTTTGTTGGCCTGTGCTCCTATTTTTGTCGGTTTGTCCGGAGCTTTGCTTCCATCATCGCTCTGCTCACCAAACTCCTTGCTGGCCCTGCAGATTTTTCGATTTGGACAGAAGCCTGTGACGAATCCTTCACAACACTGCGCCAACTCCTTACTTCACCACCCGTACTGCGTCATTACGACCCTACTGCGCCGACCGAAGTACACACGGATGCAAGTAGTGTCAGCCTTGGTGCAGTACTCGCGCAACGCAAACCAGGTTTTACGGAGTAGATGGTCGCCTATGCCAGCCGCGCCCCTCACTAAGGCAGAAGTCAACTATTCTGTTACGGAAAAAGAGTGCCTGGCAATTTTGTGGGCGTAACAGCCGTAACAACTTCACAGCCGTGAACTTCACAGCTGTAAGGTTGTCCAGGGCGACGTGCGCCGAAGCATTGTCTAAAATAATAACAACTCTTCAGTTCTTAGCCGCAAAACGACGATCAATGAGGCACACGCACTCCACAAAAAGTTTTGCCGTCATCCATGCTTTGGTGTTGCTGCGATAGATGACCCCTGATGGCAACCGGGCGCCTTTGAAACATCTAGGCTTCGCCGACTTTCCAATCACAAGAGTGGAGTTTTGTCGGTTACAGACATGTCTACGCAAAACGCCACTGATATTCTGTCTTTTGCATGATTGCCGGCGTAGCACGTCTCGCCTTTGAACGCGAGCGTTTTGTCGTGTTAGCAGCTTAAAGAATAGCGCCGATTCATTCATAATAAAGATGCCATCAGGAGGCGCAGTCTTTCAAGATGTTCTTCAGCTGACCATTCAGCCACTGCTCCGCGCCATCCACGTCAGCAGCAGCACCTTCTCCCGAAACAGTGCTCGTGGTATTGCCGTGCCTCGCCATAAATCTGGCCAGCCAGATATTGCTGCACACAAATTTGTTATGGTTGAGCTGCGAGGCAAAAACCAGGCCCTTCTTCACGAGCTGATAGGGATAGGGGTCCGCTGATAGGCAGATTTTTTGACCTTGCAGCTTTTAGCCACTTCACTAGCGCCTCCTCTACATCCGAAAACGCCGAACCGCGTAGCCGGCACCTTTTCCTAGTGGCAGCAGCTCTGCCGAGCAACTTCTCTCTGGAATTCCAAGTTCCATACAACGCGGTTAATGGCAGGTCCTTTTCGCATGCCAGCGCCAATTTTTTCGTGCCACTTTCAAAAACAAGATTTATGTCCGATTTCTCCTCTATTTTCAGCTTTTGATGCTTTGTCCCAGCTTATGTATGACGCAAGTACGAAGAAGCACAAGCACACATACACAACACGTAAAAAACGACGCGAGAGCTGTACGGCACGGATCAACCAGAGAACACCTATGCATGGTGCCAAAGGAACAAAGAAAGCAAAGCAAGTGCACACCGTGTTTGGATGGATGGATGGATGCTATGAGCGTCCCCTTTATAACAGGGTGGTGACAAGTATGCCACCAGGCTCGACAAAAAAAAATCCTTTTTCTTTTTTGATGTTGGCCTAATGCCTCTACTTCGATAAATTCTTTCTTAATGGAAAAAAAGGTAAATTTTCAGCTTAAGTTCTCTGCCATTTACGGCACACTGTCCATATTTTATTTTCCAATATTTATTTTTGTCCTTTCTCTCTAATTTTCTGCCACCAATACTCTAACCGTCTCTTACTTATTTCAATCGCGGGTGTGTTCAGCTTTCCATTGTTGTCCCTAAAACCCAAGGCTTCCTGTAGGCTCGTGCCCAAACGTACACCTGGGTGGATATCTCCACATTCAATCAGAACATGCTCCGCCGTTTCCTTATCTTTCCCGCAGCATGTGCATTGTTCTTCTTCTTTACTGAATCTTGCTTTATAACTACGCGTTCTAAGGCAACCCGATCTCGCTTCAAACAGTAAAGCGCTTCCCCTTGAATTATCGTAAAATGCCTCCCTCCTTATTTCATTTTTGCCCTTTCGGTAGTTACTCAAAGCCGGTTTTTTCTCCATAGCTGCCATCCAGTAAATCCTCTCCGCCTCCCTGACTTTTCCCTTAACGCTCTTTGTTGACATATGGCTTACAATACCAGCCGTATATTTACTAGTGAGTCTTCTAGTTCTTTTTCTCCACTGTGTGTCCACGCTCTTCCTATACAAATAAAGGAACACCTTCTCTGCCCATATACTCTCCTTCATATTTCTTAGCCTTTCTTCGAAACTTATTTTGCTCTGCGCTTCCCTCGCCTCAAAACCTGCCCACCCCATATCGCCCTTTACAGCCTCGTTTGTCGTCTTCCCGTGAGCACCCAACGCGAGGCGTCCCACAGTCCTTTGATTTACATCCATTCCCGATTGCACCTCTGCCCTCATGCACACCACTGAGTTCCCAAAAGTAAGCCCTGGAACCATTACACCCTTCCACAGACCTCGAAGCACCTCATACCTATTGTATCCCCACAACGCTCTGTGCTTCATTATTGCCGCATTCCTCTTTCCTTTTGCTGCCGAGGCTTTTTCCTGTACCTCCATGTATCTATCACTCTCATTTACCTATACTCCAAGGTACTTGTATTCGCTTACCCTCGGTATTTCTTGGCCTTGTATGGACACCGTCTGATCACAGGGATCATTGAATACCATCAATCCACACTTCGTTACACTGAATCCTAGTCCAAGAGCTTCACCTTCCCTTCCGCATATATTCGCCAGCTGCTGTATATCATCTCGACTGTCCGCAAATAAGACGATATCGTCCGCATAAAATAAACCTGGAAGCTTCTGCTCAATCATCATGCCGCCCTGTTTGTGTGACAGATTAAAACCAATGTTGCTACCTTCTAGCGCTTTTTCCATACTCACCATGTACAGCATGAATAACAGCGGGGACAAAGGACGTCCCTGTCTCAGACCCTTGCTAACCTCAACGTTCTCTTTGCTACGCATTCCTTCCCACTCTATGCAAACTGTATTTTCTCGGTATATCTCCCTCAAAAGCTGTATACAGTCGTCGCCCATGCCCATTCCTTTCAATATATCCCACAAAATTTCCTGATTAACGTTGTCGTATGCCCCAGTGATGTCCAGAAAAGCCACGTACAAGGGCCTATTCTCTATTTTAGATATTTCTATACACTGAGTGAGAACAAACAGGTTATCGTCTAACCGCCTGTCGACTCGAAATCCGTTCTGAAGTTCTCCCAAAATATCGTTATGTTCGGCCCATGTTTCTATTTTCATTTTTACTGCTTGCATCGCCAACCTGTATAGTACCGATGTAATGGTTAGTGGTCTATACGAGCGAATCTTGTCCTTTTCTCCCTTGCCTTTATAGATTAAGTTCAATCTGCTTTGTCGCCAACTGTCCGGTATTTGTCCGTCCTTTAAGCTTTTTTTCTACTGCTTTTAACAATGCTTCTTTAGTGTTATGTCCTAGTTCGTTAATGAGGCTAACGGGAATCCCATCTAAACCCGCGGCAGTGCGCTTTGGAATTTTTCCTTCGGCCTTTTTCCAGTTGAAATTATCAAGTACTAGCTCTTCCTCTGTTGCTTTCTCCGCCACACTTTTACTCACCGGGGAGATCCCCTGGACGCTCTTTTGAAACGAATCGGCTGTTACCTTTTGGATGTAACCTAGCGCTTCGTACCCTTCCAATTGATTTCCTCCTTCATCTAGAATATGTTGTTGCGTTGTGACAGACTTCCTACCTAGCGCCTTTATGTGGCTCCAAAAAATGCTAGGCGCGGCCTCCTTTTTTTCGTGTATCTCTGTCATCCAGCGTTCACTTTCACCTTTAATTTTTGCCTCTACCAATTTCTGTACAAGGGATTTTTTCTCTAAAATATATTTCCCATATTTTTTTCGACTTCGTCCTGCGGCCGCTTCTCCTTTTTGCCTTTCTATGCTCCCGTGATGCTTCGCGTCGCTTCTCGATCGCCTCCCGGATTTCCTTGTTCCACCAACTTTTTGGCTTCCTTTTTCCTTTCCAGCAAACAGTTTTCTTCTCTTTCCCTATCTCCTTCGTCATTAGATGTAACAGCTCACTATACTCCAGTCCTTGCCTGGTATTTCGCCTACTTCTTCCTCGACTCTTGCGGCTATATTTATTATTTGTTTGTCATTTAAATACGAGCTGCCAGACTTTGATTCCATGCTCATATTTTCAGTTTCGTATCCCATTTGTAATGTTATTCGTTTATGATCACTACCCAAGCTGTTAATGCCTTCCTCGTCTATCCTCATTTCTGTCAGTTTGTGGTAAATTCCTTCAGTCATGAGACAATAATCAATACTTGATTGCCTGTTTCCGACTTCCCATGTGATCTGGCCGTCACATTTAGGCCCCGTGTTAACTATCTCCAGACTATGTTGCTCGCAAAGATCTAGTAATAACTTCCCATTGGTGTCTGAATATCCGTCAAGGTCATGTATGTGGGCATTCATGTCCCCTAGAAGGATGATTTTGGCCCCATTACCAAATTCCTTAATATCCGCACTCATGCAATCCACTATCTCCTGATTCTTTTCTCTGCAGTTATTCCCCGTCCACAAGTAGGCTACCCCTAGCCACGTTTCCTTTCCACCTACTGTGCCCAGAACCCAGAGGTGCTCTGAACACGTCTGTTTCACTCTAACCCATTTGGCTCCGCGATGAATTAGCATTCCTACACCCCCACCTTTCCTTTCCGATATGGTCCTGTTACACCCTTCCCAAACATAATTTTCAATATGTGGTGGCTCTTCCAAGTCTCTAAGGTGTGTTTCAGTAACCGCATATACGCCTATCTGTTCTTTGTTTAACTGCTCCTCAATCTCTAACCATTTTGCCTTCTTTCTGCCACCCTGCATGTTTATGTAACTAATTGCAACACGCGCCTTTTTCCTTTTTCTTTTACCTTTTTTCTGGTTTTTTCGCAATTCTACCTGTCAAAGCGTCCTCCTGGTTGTTTTCCCTGTTACGAGCTACCCCTGACTCCGAAGGGCCCGTGAGCCCCCCAAAAAAGCTACTGCGCGTCCTGCCAGTCGCCAGCCCAACCTCGTGTCCAAGCCTCTTATCGAAATAAATCTTGTCTCTTTGGAATCCACCCCACCTGTGCACTTCCCTGTTTAAATCCACTACCTCGAAACCCTTCTCTCGACTAATTCGCCATATCTCTTTGTTTGCGTCGACAACCGCTCTTTGCAGGTTGACGTTGCGTACTGGTACTTCCGGTACTGTGCATACTACAATTTGCACCTGGGGGGACACGGCGCGCATGTCATCCACCCCTTTCGCCAAGGTCGTCGCTAGTCCTGACGATTCTTTTTTCAGGACGTCATTTAGCCCTCCCGCAATTACAACGAGGTTACGATTGTTAGCTTTAGCTGCGAGTTGTTCACCCGCTTGACTCATTACTGTCCCCAGCGTTTGTCCTGGGAACGTCCCTATCGCAACTCTCTTGTCGCCTTTCACCCTTTCTTTGATTGCCGCTGCGCATCGAACTAAATTTGAGTCACCAGCGATGATGACCTGTTCAGACATTCCTTCTGAAACCTGCACCTGGCTGCTGACTAGGTGACTAGCGTGAGTCACGGCTGCTGGTTTGCTCCCTCCCTCCCTCAAAACTACTTCCCGGTAGCTGGGCCCTGTGGCTAATGTATCTGCCTTTGTCATGCCTGTTTCCTTCATTTCTCCCGCACGGGGGGTCGTCGCCATAATGCTTCCGCCGTCACCTGCGTCTTCGTTCCCTTTCACGACCTTCGATAGGCCCTTCTCGGCTGACCGGAGCCTTTCTTCCATGGCTGACGTTTTCTCTCGCTCCTTCGCCAATGCATTCTCCAGCTCTGCGATTTCTCCATGAGCCCACTCTGGACCGCCATCATATTTTTCATTTTCTCCTCGAACTCGCACTGTCTACACTTGGCGTCATCTTCTGCTTTCTCCTCCGCACTAACTTCCACCTTCCAACCTACCCCGCACTCTGAACACTTTACGGTCTTTTTGACCATGGCTAGCTCAGTTTACCGATGCCTACGTGTTAGAAAACTGTACTAAAATACACTGGTCTAAGCCAAAAAGAACCACAATAATAAATAAATACGCTACACTTCACAGCACCTGCGCATGCACGTGGTCGGTCTACGCGCAGACCTCAGTCACGTGGTGGCTGGAGAAAAAAAGACACAGTACAAAATACTAAAAAAAAACGTACACCGTAATAGACCTAATCAAGCTTTACGCTAGCGCCTTACGTTCTCATAACGCTACAGACAGAGGCAAGCTGGAATCATGCAAAAACACTTATCTGTAGCTGTCATTCCGGAGCTCTCCAAAAACACGTCCGACCTCTACCACACTCTTCACGACCACGGCATCGTCTGTCCTTGGCAGGTATCACTTGTTCAATGACGTAGTTGACCGGTGACGTGCATTGAACGTTGCGTGTTTGTGCAAAGCGCCATCGCGTGGACAACACCAGAAGCCTCGCCGGCCGAGTGCCTCTTGTTGCAGAAAAATCCAAAAGAAGCCGCTCACCAACACAGCCGCTATCATCGTCAACACAAACAAACGAGGCGTGTTTTAATCTCTGGGGCTTGCTGTTCTGTCGGGACGCCCAGTGGGCGACGATATGTCTCGGTGAGTGCGCAACGAAAATTGCAAAAACTACTTATTAACCAATACATACGCGATAGGCTGGTACGGCTTATGCGGATACAAAATGCATTATGCTCAATGGCCTTCGAGTCGGGGATTTGACTTCACTACTTTTAAAACGGAACTACAGAAGTACAGTTTACGCGGGTACGGTTTACCGAGGATTCACTGTATATATACATACATATATATATATATATATATATATATATATATATATATATATATATATATATATATTAAGGGGGTTCATCGAATAAAACCAACTGCCTGGTTCAAGAGGCGTCAGTCACTGACATGAGCTCATCTCTTCGTCGTAGACGTCTTTCAGGTGTCAAACTACATACCGTCTCTCTCCCTCTTCCTCACTACATTTGCCCCGGTGGTGAAGCCATCCTGGCGACTCACGGCAAAGCAAGCACAAGGGGATCATAGTAAAGTTTTAAGCGGCTGATGTGGACTGTCTCATGACCACGGCATCGTCTGTCCTTGGCAGGTATCACTTGTTCGATGACGTAGTTGACCGGTGACGTGCATTGAACGTTGCGGTACGAGCCATTGTACTTGGGTGTAAACTTTCGGGAGAGGCTGGGGACTAGAATGGAACCAAAAGCCATACAAATGAGCCTACAGGAAAGCTGTGAGCAGGCTTGTCTTGGTCGAGTCGTTCTTTTTGGAGACCTTGTTCGACGGATGTAAATGAATGCGCTGATTGGCGGTAGTCTTCGGCACATTGAACAAGTTCGGAGGCTGGACGGTATTCTGAAGCATCTGGGCGGTAAGTAAGTATCGTGTCAAGCGTAGAACAGGGCCCACGTTCATAGAAAGAAAAGAAGGTGAGAACCCAGTAGTTGCTTGCGCGGCCACATTATACGCATACGTCACGAAAGGGAGCAACAAGTCCCAATTAGAATGGTTAGAGGATATGTATATAGAAAGCATATCACCGCGCATGCGGTTAAAGCGCTCTATCAAACCGTTTGTCTGTGGGTGATAGCTTGTTGTGGTGCGATGAATAATGTTTGCACTCACTGAGAAGCTTCTGGACGACTTGCGATAGAAACGCACGCCCACGGTCGCTAAGCAGCTCACGTGGCGCGCCATAGCGAAGGACAAAGCTACGCAAGATGAACAAGGCGACATCCCGAGCAGCAGCGGCTGGCAAAGCGGCGGTTTCAGCGTAACGGGTTAGGTGGTCAACAGCCACAATAATCCAGCGATTTTCCGCAGGAGTACAAGGTAGTGGGCCGTAGAGGTCAATGCCGATTCTATCAAACGGCCGAGCTGGACACAGCAATGGTTGTAATTTGCGAGAGGCATGACATGTTGTTTTCCGTCGCTGACACTCAGTGCAGAAGCGTATTTACTTGCGAACGTACGAGTAAATTTCACGCCAGAAAAATTGCTGACGAAGCCGGTCTTATGTTTCAAAACGTCAGCGCTCGCATTTTGAGCGTCTGCGTGGAAGTACGCGCACATGTTGGAGCGCAAATGGCGAGGTATAACAAGAAGCCATTTCCTACCATCCAGCTAATAGTTACGATGGTACAACATGGCCTCCCGTATTGCATAATGGCGAAATTGCCGACGTAGTGAACGAGGTAGACGCTGGCGGGGTGTCACCGAAGACGAGGAGAGAACGTCGATGAGCGAGGCTATTCAAGGGTCCTTGCGTTGTTCCGAAGGCATGTCAGCGATATCGATGCTGCCGATAGTAGCTTCGACGAAGGAAACAGGTGCAGTGGCTGAAGGAAGGGGCGAACGAGAATGAGCATCTGCGTCGGTGTGCTTGCGGCCTGAGTGGTAAATGACGTGAATATCAAATTCCTGTAAACGTAGCACCCAACGTCCAAGCCGGCCCGAAGGATCCTTCAATGAAGCAAGCCAACAGTGTGAATGGTGATCTGTACCTACATCGAATGGGCGTCGATATAAGTAAGGACGAAATTTTTGTAATGCCCAAACAATGGCCAAACATTTCTTTTGGAAACTGAGTATTTGTGCTCTGCCTCGGTTACGGTGCGACTGGCATACGCATCTACATACTCTGAGAAACCAGGTTTGCATTGAGCAAGGACAGCGCCAAGTTCTATGCCACTGGCATCCGTGTGCACCTCGATTGGAGCAGAAGGGTCGAAGTGGCGTAAAAATAGGTGGTGAAGTAAGGAGATGGCGTAATGTTGCAAAAGCATCATCGCATGCTGGCGACCAATCAGAGAGGTGTCCATCACCAGAGATCAGCTGTGTCAGTGGTGCGATTATCGAAGCAAAGTTCTTCACAAAGCGGCGAAAGTAAGAGCGTAGTCCAACAAAGCTGCGAAGCGCTTTCACAGTCAATAGCTTCGGGAACTAAGCGACAGCTCGAAGCTTCTCTGGTCTGGGAGCACGCCCTGTTTTGAGACAACGTCACCAAGTATCTTGAGCTTCCGAACTCCAATGTGGCACTTCTTGATGTTTAGTTGAGAGAGAGAGAGACAGAGAGAGAGATAGAGAGGAAAGGCAGGGAGGTTAACCAAGCTTGGCTCGGTTGGCTACCCTACACTTGGGGTGGGGGAAAAGGGGAATAATAGAACAGAAAGAGACAGAAAAGAAGACGAGTAAGAAAGAGAAGCATAAAAAGTCAGCTCGAGACTACACAGCACAGCCTCACACAGTTCTTTCACAAGCGGTCGTGAAGTTTGATGGTCCTTAAAAAGTACAAGAGGGCTTTCGTGGGTTTGCGCGTATGGGAAGCCGTTGGCCAAGATCCCAGGATCTTCTCTTCTGTAAGCGGCCGTGAATTCAGCTGAGAGAGCTTGGCTTCTATAATACGTCGTTCGGTCTGGTATGCTGGGCAATGACATCGAATGTGCTCAAGCGTTTCTTCGCAGGCGTAGATGTTGCATGTCGAAGTGCTCGCCATTCCAAGGAGGCGAAAGTAGGAATTCGTAAATGCCACGCCCAACCCCATGCGACACAGTAAAGTTTCAGCGCATCGTGGGAACCAGATGGCAAACGAAGTTGCAAGTTTGGGTCGATCGAGTACAGGTGCGTGTTGAAGAAACCCTGCGTATTCCATTGTAGGAGATATATACGGCGAGCAAGTGATTGTAGTAGCCTTGCAGTGTCCGTTCTCAAGAGTGGTATGGGCGTGCGCTGGTCTTGGTCATGAGCCGGTCGAGCAGCTTCATCCGCGCGGTCATTGCTGACGATTCCGCAATGACTGGGCAACCACTGAAATACAATATAGTGACCTTCCGCGAGCGCTTCGTGGTAGTCTTGCCTTATCTGATATACTGATTGTTCTGTAGCCTGTGCTGCATAACAAACCGTAGTGACTGTAAGGCTGACCTGGAGACGCAAAAGATGGCCCATTGGTTAGGTTGCTGGCGAAGAATGTACTTTATTGCACCTTGAAGTGCTGCGAGCTCTGCTGCTGTCGACTTCGTGGTGTGAGAAAACTTGTACTGAAGCAACACATTTTCAGATGGAACAACCACTGCTCCTGTGGAGCTCTTGGAATTAGTGGAGCCATCGGTGTAAACATGTGTGTGGTCGAAGTACCTTTCGTCCAACAGAGGCCAAGTCAATTGCTTCAGGGCTAGCGTTGACATGCGCGCCTTCTTAAAGATTCCAGGAACTGATAAGCGCACGTCAGGTTGAGGAAGACTCCACGGCGCAAATGCTGGATGCATCGCAAGTTTGAAGCTAGGCGGTAGTATGTCTGATGTTTTGTCACGATACCGCAGTACAAAGAATGGGGCTTCCGAGCTGTCAAACACGCTAAATGATGTGACGGTAGCCGTGATAAATGCCGAATGTGCGCTCTCAGCGTCTCTACAATGATGTGCGTCGTGACCGGTTGTTATTGTACAATAACATAGTTGACACTGTCGATGAGCATCTTGGAAG
>WOVY01007242.1:0-29507 GCA_013436015.1 Rhipicephalus annulatus
GTACTCATTTGTAAATATATGCACTGTTTTTTACTTGTTTTATTGTTTCATTGTTTTATGCACAAGTTACACGTACCATAAAACTTCCCTTACTGAATCTGTTCCGGCAGAGGAGCTCCTCTTTCTGGGTGAAGAGAAATTCTATGGACAGGTGCTACCCTTTTGTGTTCGCCTGGGAAAACGCGTCAAGCTTGTCTTTCGGCCTGCCTGGTTTCAATAGGTTGATGTCTCGCTCAGTACCGGGAGAAACGCCGTGCAAATACGCGAAATGTACACAATCAAGTTCCATTTGTGCTTTTTATTTACCATGTAATGTACAGACGGGTCTACTGTTAAAGGGAGTATACTTGCGTGCATGGTATGTTTGGATTTTCACTCTCTTGTAAAAAATAACAGTGGCTTAGATTTGCCTAACACTACCGCTGATTGACAGTTTTGACTCTTTTAGACAGACTATATTCATAGGGACATACAAGAACATTCTTTACTTTACTGACATATGCATGAACGTTCTACACTCTACAGACAGCAGCAAATCAACGGTGCAATCGGCCTTTTTACTTTGTGCCGTCTGACGCCGACGACAGAGTATTAGGCATGTTTTGAGAATATTTTAGAGATCAGGTGCATGTTCAGCCCCACCTTATGAATCCCGTGTGCCCTAGAATTCCAGAATGAATCTTGGGAATAGTGCGAAATGATGACGCATATATTGCCATCTAAGCGCCAGGATGCATATATAGCTCACGCAAGCATCGTATTATAACATACGGGCCACAGAGCGCCCAACGAGAACATTATAAGATCGTGCTGCCATGTGGCTCGCTTCAGTCGTCGTTCAGTGGCGCCACTACTCGTAACTGGGAATATGCACGGCACTGCCTCCGCCACAACACAGCCGGCCTCGCTTCCGAGCCGGCGCAGAGCACTCGGATTGGATCAGTCATGCGTCTCCATGTCGCTATTGCTGATTAACAATGCTCCGCACCGCATGAGAGGCGCATGCGCACCCGTGTCCTTTGCCAAAAATGTCTGCCCCAGTAACGCCTATCTCCGCCGCAAGAGCGCACCCAAACTTGACCTTGGGTTCCGTATGTGGGGGTGATCGAAAGGGGTTTTCACTCTTCCTGTTGGCTATGCACCACGTAGCATTCGGAGTATTCATGTAACCAGCTTTTGAGAGAAGACGATAAAGTTTCCTCCCTCTTTCAGTTAGTATCCATGACTCACGTTATGGGCTGTTTCTTTTTTTGGTGTGTAGGTGTGTGTAACGGAAGCATTCATACTTAATAGACGTGACTGGATATAGTGGAACACTTGCGCGTCAGAATATGCTGCTTTGCTGCAGAACTCTGAAGTGTTACGAACCATGCAGACAAGTAGACTGTAATTTGGACCTTGATGAATGTTTCCGTGTGCAGTTCCTAGAATTTTACATTTTCTCTCAGAGAATGCATATAATTCTATACGTTTCCGAAACAATCTTATGGCTATGTATGGGAATATTGGAATATGACATCCTCCATGGTTCAGCAGAGGAGATAAACAGCGCAGATAAACGAGAGAGAACCCAAGGAGAAAGGCAGGGAGGTTAATCAGGGCTGAGCCCCAGTAGGCTACCCTGAACTGGTGAAGGGGAGAGGGGGAAGGAAAGTTATAGAGAAATTGGTGAATGGTGTCTGAAGTTTTGAAGGTTAATAAGCCGATGAAAAACAAACTCTTAGGTATTTGAATCAATTTGAATATCTTTCCCACTTGCAATTTCACACAAATGTATTTTGTTTAGAATATTACCTAAGGAACATCAGTTGTTGCCAGATACACCGACCAGCCTCACCTGTTTTATTACGCCAGCAAGACAAAAATTTTGTTCTATCTTGTTCAGTGCAAGTCCGTGGGACAATATGTGTCACGTAATTGAAGTAATACTTCAAACGTTAATTGAAGTGTTTGTCAATAACACATATTCTTGTAGTATTGTTGTTGCTATAATTATACAACTATCTAGGCCCGTAGCCAAGGAGGAGGTTCCCTATAGGAGCCCAGCCCTTCTCACCCCGTAATTCGGATGAATAGGAGGTCTTTACCCCGAATAAATAATGAAAATGCTAGTCAAACAATTCCCCCTCCCGCTCAACCTCCTCCGAAAGACAATCCTGGCTACTGGCCTGTCACTCTCATAATAATAAAAAAATATTACAGTGTAACTGCTGCAATGTCTAGAAGCCGCAGTTTAGTTGCGCTGACCATAAAACCATTATTCCTGGTTATTAAACAGAATGACCAAATTATCAGATAACTTTGCTCTTCCTGGCTGGTTATTTAGTTAGCCTGCCAAACTTTCTCCGCTGAAAAAAACAAAATATAAACAAATAAATAAGCAATACAGCATTATTATTATTATTATATTATTATTATTATTATTATTATTATTATTATTATTATTATTATTATTATTATTATTATTATTATTATTACGCGTCTTGCGTTCAAAAACCAAGGCGTGATTATGAGGCGCCATAGTAGTTACTCTGTAAATTTCGACTATGTGGTGTTCTTTGAAGGGACGCCGAAGATTAACAATCACTTGGCCTAGATTGATAAACTGTACTCTGAAAACTCTCACGCCATATGTTTCACTATAAAAACTTTCTTATTAGCGCAGCAAATCCAGGGCAAAGTTTCATTTTTAAATTTCGCACCGAGATTTCAGCGCGTGACGTCAGAAACTTTAAAATATATATTCGGGATTTTCGTAACATTTGCCGGATGAAAATTTCTTAAACTTCATCTAGGTATGTGGCGCCCACAGACAACAATGTACTTCAATTTTACCGATTAGAAGCTGCGTATCTCCCGGCAGACGCCTTCAAAATCTATGACGTCACTGTGTTTGGTGCGAAATCTCAAGGTGGCGTCGGCACCTGCATTTTATTTTCTCAATTTTTCTGGATTGTGAAATTGCATACTTTGCTAATGCGAGAAATTGTGTTTTTCTATTTAGCACTGTGCCTTTAACGTGAACTGGCATCGAACTCTACACTGCCCTCTACCACTTCGCCTTCATCGAAATGCGACTGCCCCGCCGCGGTGGTCTAGTGGCTAAGGTACTCGGCTGCTGACCCGCATGTCACGGGATTAAATCCCGGCTGCGGCGGCTGCATTTTCGATGGAGGCGAAAATGCTGTAGGCCCATGTTCTCAGATTTGGGTGTGATGTTAAAGAACCTCAGGTGGTCAAAATTTCCGGAGTCCTCCATCCGCTACGGTGTCTCTCATAATCGTATAATGATTTCGGAACGTTAAACCCCACATATCAATCAATCAACCAATCAATCAATCAATCTAAATGTGACCTTCGGCTCAGCAGCCAATCACCGTAACCAACTGCTCCCCGACACTCGGCGGAAAGCAGAAACTCTTCATTACTGAAGAACAGATAAAGCTCGCCCATTATTTCAGCTCAGGCGCTTCCAAGTCTTGCGTACGCGCACGATATGTGTTACCAATACCATGGGGTGCCAATTAATAAACAGGTACCCTTAAGGAACTTCACTCTATTATGCGAGGCTTCTTACCGCTTCAAGCTTTTGTCGGCGGGTCGAAACCACGGCATAAGTCACAGCTCTTCAAAGCGCAGTCCACACGCACACACACACACACACACCCACACCCACACCCACCCACCCACCCACCCACCCACACACACACACACACACACACACACACACACACCCACACCCACCCACCCACCCACCCACCCACCCACACACACACACACACACACACACACACACACACACACACACACACACACACACACACACACACACACACACACACACACACACACAAAATGAAGCCACTTGCTTTATAATGAGTGCCTGCATGCTTTGTTGCAATGTGACTGGAACCATTACAACGAAGATAAGGATCGTTTTCTTGCCGGTGACAGCGCGTATGGACCCTCTTTAGGATATTACGCGCTTTCATATGGGCGTACACTTTCATGCGCAAACACTTTGTTGCGTGACTGCTGTACGAAGCAACTTACTCGCCGCGCTACCACCCACAGAGCCTATAGGTAGTCTTCCAGCTAAGGCTGCTTCATCAAAAATTAAACTTACTGCCCACCAATGCACGTGTACCACCGAAACCACTCTCGCTCACAAAAGAGAAATACTAAATATAATAAAATAAAAAAACGGTGCGTGACACGGTATGGTGCGTAAAACACGTGTTCACCCTCGTGGTATACAAAATGCAAGCTGAACTATCTCTCTCAAACGTCATCCACCCAACTCACTTTTATACCAAAAAAGCAGTGCTAAGGCAATGAACTTTGGCACACCGCAGTCATTATAAGTATCTTCTTGTTGTACAATATAATGCACCCAACAGTACGTACACTCATGCATCTAAACATGGCCGATCAAAGCTTCGGCGCACACGCATAATTTTAGCGCAACCCTTCTGGAATATTTAGCCAACAGCAGGGCGCGTTTTATTCACCTTGTTTTTGTCCGGGCGTAAATAAATGCGGTGATTCGACAGAACGCTGTCGTTGCTATATAATGGCACACGCGAATTAGCAAGTACTCGCCGTTAGGGACATTAATTATCGCACGGCCGAGCTCGCATAAATTGTTTACAGGGTATATGACAGGCTGTATAAATACAAAAAGCTTATGGAAAATTATTATTTTTACATGCTGTCTTGGCTAGCAAGAAAAGATGGATTTATACCAACGGAATAAGCATTATGTTACATTTTTTTGTCAAAATAACAACGCCCGAAAAACATTTTATGTGTAAATGTTACAGTGTCACCGGCCTCAAACTTTTATCACTCCCAGCATTGCGCACATTGCAAAAAAAAAATGCAGAGGCCAGAAAGAAAAATATGAAAGACGGCTACTGCTTATTCATAACGATAATATTGAGTACTGCTTATGAAACGCATTCTTGGCATATATTATGAAAATACTGCAACGAAGGGCTGGTCGGCCTGCTTACGTCACCCGGCGTTTCAGATCAGCGTCATGATATACGTGTTCTTCCGACGTACACCGGGGTGTGGTCTTGCAGGGCAAACACGTACACGTGATAAGTATTCACATCGGCAAGAACGCTACGCAATAACGAAAAAGAAAGGGGCGCTAATCGCCTTTCCTGCGTATACGGCGATTCCTTGTATATACAGCGCATCATCGTCACGGCGAGCCCGTCACCGCAGCAACAGAACTAACTAGAGACAAGAGCCTCAGGGTCACCCTTACATCGGCACACTCCCGCGGTGTAGCACAATAACACGGATCCATTAGCGGTCCTAAGAACGTATCCGTGTTTTGTTCGCGGCGGGATATCGTATATAATACGCCTGGGGGTGCAGGCTTGTTGCTAGGACGAGTACGAGCGTGTCGTAGCACTAAGAAAATACGTCGCTTCTTGCACAGAGACACGGTTAGGCACTTATTTTTTTCTGCTACGCCCACGCAAGGCTGTGGGCCAGAACATAAAGGGTAAACATATATACACAGAAGCAGAGCGTCTACGTACACATGAGACATCTAGGGATCGCTGGAAGTAATCTCTCGTTCAGGTGAAGGAGAAGACATCTTGTGCGCCGCAATCAGCCTTCAGGCACGGCCACTGAACAGGCCGCATTTTCTTCGATATTCCCGCCGCCGCAATCCAAAAAGGGGAAGGTACAAAGAGTGAAACAAGAGAAAGATAAGCGCGCTCCGTAACAAAGGATGAAGGAGCGCGCTGCACGGCGACGAGTGAACCAACGCAGCCTGCGCGCGCTCGCATGATGCGTTGCTATCTGGTTCCGGAGTGTACTGTATATACACACCACCGGGAGACTCGCCAATGTTGCTGTTTCGCTATACCTATGTTCTCGTTGCTAGCAATGCTGCCACCGACAATGAGGAATCCGTACGAGGATACCAGGTGTACAGACGAGTATATTAGCCTCTTTTGACGGCACCCACTCCTGTTTCTTTGTGTGTGTGTTTTGCGTTTACACGAGTACGGTCATCGTGATCTTGTATTTTCTGTCCGAGGTGCTTCACTGTGCACTCTATATAGTGGCACGAGTGCTTACGCACCCGTCTGTAACATTTCTTTCTTGTTTACTTTTCTCGCTCTTTCGCTCTTTTCCTCCACCGTGTCACTCGTGACTGTCGGCAAAGAATGGGCACCTCCTGTAAATGGCGGCGAGTCTGAACCGAGTCCGTCGCATCGTCCAGCAAAGGAAGCAGCACAGACACGGTGGATGGGGCAGCGTCGATCCTGATGATCCTACGTGTGTGTGTGCGTGTGTGTGTGTGTGTGTGTGTGTGTGTGTGTGTGTGTGTGTGTGTGTGTGTGTGTGTGTGTGTGTGTGTGTGTGTGTGTGTGTGTGTGTGTGTGTGTGTGTGTGTGTTGCGCGAGAAAAAAGAAAAGTACAGCCACCCCCCCCCCCCCCCCCCAACGACTCAGGCGCTATGCTTGATGGGCCCGCCTGCGGCTGCTGGTATCTCTCCCACGAACCGTTCTTTTCTCGTACACACGAATGTGCGCGTGTACCTGTGTGTACGTGCGCAGGTGTTTGCGTCTCGGCGCTCTGTGTACTCTTGCGCAAACCTTCCGAGTACGGGTGCAGACTGGGCTAGAGCTTCTTTTCTTCGTACGTTGCCTAAGACGGAGACATAGCTCGCTGTGTTGAAAGCATCGAACGTATAGACGTACCGCGAGTCGCATGCCCCTGGGCAGGCAGCCTTGGGGGAAAAAAGGGAAAAAAGAATTTAAAAGAATAAGTGTAAGTTCGAAGGGAATGACGTTCCCAAGCCTTCACTTATTTTTATTTCTTCTTTTTCTAGGGTTGAGGGAAGTGGGGGAGGAGATGCCTTCGCGTGCCGAGGCGCCATATTCACCGCTCTTCCGAACCACTGCAACTCCGGCAGCGAAAAGACTATACAGCTTCGTGGTGATGCGCAGGTATATAAACATACATACAGTGCAAGAAGCGTGCAGTGCTCGCATGCAGCCGCCTGATGGCGGAATCAATCGACTCTGCGAACGTCTTCCCGGGACTAAAGAGCAAAGATGCGCCCTCAGAAAAATAAAAATAAAGACAAGATAATCGCGTGGGTACACGCGCTGCGCGCCAAATAATAACTACGTGTTGTCCCGAAAAACAGCAGCTTAGCGCCATCTTTCGGACATCAGCCCTTCGAAAGAGCGCCAAGCGAAGGCTTGCTTTTCGCAAGCGTGCTTACTCGAAGGGACGCAAGTGAATGCGTGAGGCGCGTTTAGGGTGCGGCTCTATTTCTGTATTTTCCTCCTGGGTATTAACAATTGCTTAACACACGACAAAATGCTTGTTTCATTATCATTCTGGCCTTTATCTTCAAGCGTGACCACTGAGAAGAAAAATAAATAAATAAAATGCCAATAAGATGCATACGTGGCTTGCGATGGCTATCGAACTCTCTTATTTTATATAAAAAAAGGAAAAACAATTTCGTACATAGTTACGGAAAATTCTTCGACGCTCGGAGAAGCACGTACTTAAAGGTAACACGCAAGCACAAAGAGTGCGATTCGAGTGCGCGTGTGTGTGTGTGTTTCTTTCGTCCTTCACCTGAATCCCGAACAAGGTGTCGAAACATCGTGGATCCCGCCGCACCCATGGCCATATAATTCGGGCAATTATCCCCCCGCCGCCGACTCCACTCTTTGCTTGTTAGGCAATCCGACCTTTGCACTTCCGCCTTATCGAAAAGGCGAACATGTCACGGGGTCGAAAAAGAGGAGTCAGCTTTTCCTTCGTGTGTTCCGTGGATGTTATCCGCAGAGCCCCATTTAAATTACGTATTTATTTATTTATTCATTTATTTAGTACTTTCAAAAGAATTTGTACGTGTCACGCCGATGCGGGCAGTATTCACATTAAGCTTAAAGTGAAGTCAATAGCAAAACAAAACAGATAATCAGAAGAACAGAACATATATACGTTTAAAAAATATCGAGTAATCGCACGAAAACGACGGAAAAGAGCAGATACAAGATAGACACAATAAGGAAACGCATTCGAATCATAGTTCCTCAGGACAGCTTTCACTTTGGGTCGGAACTGGCTGTGATTTTGTCTACTGCGTTTTACCTCGTCCCGCCGGGTGCAGAGTACCAGAATGGTGGAACAATCTCCAGGCGAACCTCTCCTGTTTTTCATCATTCATCATTAACTTCGTCGTCCACTTAGAAGAGTCCACTCTGCGCCGTATTCCCTTTTGGGTGGCAGGAACAAGCGTTCTTTTCATAACTGTTACTATTTTACTTCTCGTAGCGAAATACATATCGAACAGATGCGCGCAACTATACACGAACGGAGACAGGACATAATTTGTTTCGATAAAGGAACTCTGCGCTGAGCGTTGCATGCTGGTCGCAAAAATAAATTCAGCTGTCGTTGGCTCTCTCGCAGCACGGCTATATATACCTCAAAATGTGCCCCACAACAAGTAGAGACTGTAAAGATGGAAGCGCTGTGTTGTGCACGTGCATAACGTGTAACAGCTACGGCAGTGAAAGTACTCGTTTGTGTGCGATGCCTAACGAGGATAGCTTAGGCTCTCGCCTCTTGAACTACGGCTAATACTTTATTTTTTTATTGGGTTTTGTTAAATGAAACAGGCCCATACAGGAGTGAACAGTGAGTATGTAGGTTCATTTCGCAAAAGCGTAAGAGAAACACAGTAATCAGACCTCAGGACAGTGTTATGTGGCAAAGTCTTATATACATTGATCAAAGCGAAAAACCACAGAGGGAAACAATTTCGCATAACTCAGTGTTACATACAGCAAATCTCAGTGTCATGGTCAACCTAGAAATGTACAAGTATAGCTAGTCACTTGAAGATGGCATACGAATAGAAACTACTCGATTTTAGCAGTGAATGCCTCTATAGGGATCCGACACTCATGCAAACATGTGGAAGCGCATTCCATTTTTCTATGGTAGTCGGGAAGAAAGAACATTCGTAAGGGTCTCAGTGTGTTATATATGGTGTGATATACTTTGCATGATTCAGTCTGGAAGAGCACTGATAAGGTGGTTTGAGGTAGTCGTTTTTATTAACAGCGAGCTTCTCGTGATATAACAAGTACATAAATTTTAGAGAAGCAACACGCCGACGGTTTTCAAGTGTTAGTATTGCAGCGCGATTGTGCAGCAGCGTCACACCGTCATTCCTGGAGTATCTAGAGTACATTGGATTGCCTCTAACTTGTTGATGAAATACCTTTGGTAGGGATTCCATACAACCCAGCCGTATTCGAGAATGGGGCACACCAGAGATTTATAGCATAATAGCTTAAGATTAGGGGGTGCTGTTGAAAGTTTAATGCGTAGAAACCCCAGTTGTCTGAATGCTTTTGGACATGTGTTACTGATGTGTGTATCCCATTTTAATGTACTCCTTAGTGCTGCCCCTAAGTACTTGTACGATTCTGCCCGAGCAACATTTGACCCCATGAGGTTGTAAGTGAGGACAAGTGGCTTTTTCTTTCTTCTTACTGACATGCATGCTGTCTTAACTACGTTAATTCGCATTGCCCATTTGTCGCATCACTTAGAAATACTGAACAAAAATGAATTTAATTTAACCTGATCTGCCTCTGTTCGTATTGTTTTGTATATGACGCAGTCATCTGCAAATAATCTTAGTGCAACGTCTTGTTCAACTTGAAGGTGCATATCCTTTACGTATATTGGGAATAAAATTGGGCCTAACACAGACCCTTGGGGCACTTTTGAGGAAACTTCCAGACATTCTGACTTAGCCCTGTTTACTTTAACGAATTGTGTGTGGTTAAAAAGGTGCGCGCTTATCCAGAATATCACTTTATTGTCTATTCCGATGTTCCAAAGCTTGTTTATTATTTTTAATAATTTCCAGTGGGTTACCTTGTCAAACCCCTCGAAAATTTTATGAATATAACATCTACTTGTAGTATAGAATTAACTTCTGCAACAAAGTAGTGAATGGTTTCCAAAAGCTGTGGTTGTTATAGAAAGACATTTGCAAAATCCATGTTATTTAGTGTGTATAAAGTTGTTTTCTTCGACATACGTCATAATTGCTTTGCAAATAATGTGCTCCATGTGTACACAATAGCAACTGGTTAATGATACGGGCCTGTAATTTTTAGTTTGCTCCCACCTTCTTGGATGAGGATAATCTTTTCACGTAGCCATTCTGCTGAAACACTATCACTTTTAAAGGATGCTGCGAAAATTTCACGAATGAAATGAGTCACTTACTCTGCGTAGCGTCTGATAAATATATTTTATATATTGTCGGTTCCAGGAGACTTTTTTGACGACCATTTGTAAGAGAAGGTGTAGGATTCCCTGCCTTGCCAATCGAATAGATGCGGTGAACTACTTCATCGCATTACATATAGTTTAATATTATTATTATCTGTGCCTTTACGTCCCGAAATCTCGATATCATTATGAGGGACGCAGTGGTGGAAAGCTCGGGAAATTTAGACTATCTGGTGACGCGCTGACGTGGGCCTTTAGCGTTTCGCCTCCATCAAAATGTGACCGCGCTGTGGCCGGGATCAAACTTATGGCATGGCATGACAACATTGCGAATATCAGAAGGAATTTTCCAAAAGCCGCATGCACCTTTTCGGATACTTCAATTACCCCGACATCGACTGTGTTGATTTACGTTCTTTGCACAATTGCCGTGATTTCATCAACCTCACCCTAGATTTTTCCCTCGTACAGTTAGTTAGTTGATACACCCACCAGAGATCGAAACATATTAGATTTAGTGCTAACATCTGTGCCAAAGGCTGTCGCTTTTAAAGGTTGCATTGATAGCTTCAGTGATCATCGCCTTCTAGAAGTTAACAATGAAGATACAACATACCACACACCACACCAAACTGAAGTGCACATTGAACTACAAAAAAGCTGACTTTAGCGCAATCAACGATCGCCTGTGATTATCTCCTGAAACCTTCTTGAAAACATTTCATGCAGGTTTGTTAGTTAAACTGGACAGCTTACAAACATAAATTAGTGGAACTAAGCCAAGCTCATATACCCCGCACAAAGCTACGTGTAAACATATCAAAACCTTGGTTCCACGGGTTTCTTCTAATGCGGAAAAACAAAAAAAAAGCGCCTTTCAAGATTGCCAATAAAACAGGAACTGACACATCACGAAAAAACAAAAGACAAAAACAAGGGACGTTAGAAAGCGAATACTGTAACGCCATTCGCGTCGCTACAATTTTTCTTCCCTCTACAAAAGAAATCCAAGAAAGCTTTTGGCAAATAATCGCTCCTCCAAATACCCATGATGACATAGCGTTATTGGACAGTGGGAATTCTGTTGCACAGGAGGACTGCTCAAGTATGCTTATTAATTATTTCACGGCTGTGTTTACCAAATAAAACCACTACAATATAGCGCTGCCTCCTGAAGTAAACTATCAGTATATGGCACCAATACTCATTACCTCTCAAGGTATACATATAATCGTTGATAAATAAACTTAAATTATCGAGTAGTTCTGGCATAAATGGCATAAACTCCCAAATCTTGAAAAACACCGTCAGCATCCCTAGTACTATCTTGTCCTACATATTGGAACAACCCCTATCAACAGGTGAGATCCCCGATGATTGGAAGGTGGGAAAAACAATTCCTGTCTTTAAGACCGGTGATAAACGATGTGCCACTAACTACAGACCCATATCACTAACAAGTATATATACCATGCAAAATGCTCGAACATATCATCGCTTCTATAACTCCACAAAAGTTTTAGAAAAAAATAACTTCTTTTTTGCACAGCAACATGGTTTCAGGAAAGGACTGTCATGTGAAACACAGCACATCGAGTTCACCTATGAACTACACCAGAATATGGATGATGTGTTCCGGACAGATTGCATATTCATTGACTTTTCTAAAGCCTTCGATCGCGTAGCCCATACCCGCCTCATAGCTAAACTCTCTTATTTACATTTTGATTCGTTAACAACAGCGTGTATTCGAAATTTCTTATCATCTCGCAAGGAATTCACAGTTGCAGGCAATCATTACTCCGAGTTAACTGACGTCACATCAGGAGTTTTTCAGGGAAGTGTTTTAGGCCCTTTATTGTTTTCAATTTTCATCACTGACCTCTCGACGGAATTGCATCCAACATCAAGTTATTCGCGAATGACTGTGCGGTGTACTGTAATATTTCCTGTAGCACTAACCACATTGCCTTACAGCAGAATCTTGATAGAATCAGCTTCTGGTGTTCATCCTGGCAAATGACCCTTAACACGGACAAATGAAAGTTACTTATTTTCAGTCGTAAAGGTATATCAACTTGGCAATTGATTATTCGCTTAGCAATCATTCCGTAAGCCCGACATCTATGTCTAAATACTGAGGTATTCGTCTGACATCAGACTTGTCTTGGTCCAGCCATATCGAAAAAAATAACCACAACGGCTTCTCGTTCACTTTGTTCCAAAACTAGATCTCCAGGAAGCTCCGTCAAAGACTTGAGAACTAGCCTACTGATCATTAGTCCGTCCCCAGCAAGAATTTGCATCGTCCGTATGGTCTCCTCACAAAGCATACCTGGTTCATTCACTCGAATCTATGCAAAGTCGTGCAGCTCACTTCATCGTCAGTGATTACAGGCGCGCATCAAGCGTGTCAGATATCAAATCAGAGTTATCACTTCCATCGTTGAAGTCCTCGTAAAACCATCGTACTTATCAGTCTTTTTCATAATGTAATTTGCAGTAAACACCCAACTATAAAGTACCGCTTACCCGTGCGCATCGTATATCTCGCCGCCTTCACAATCATTGAAGCTGGGAACGCCTGTTAGGTCAAACAAATGCTTTCAATTCATCGGCTTTGCATATTGCCATATCATATCGGAAGAATCTTCCGGATAAAATTGTTAGTATAAGTGATTTTGGAACGTTCAATAAAGAACTATATACGTGATATGTTTTCAAAGCTTTTTTAAATATTTGTGTTTTTTTCTCCCATAGTCTCGACTTTCGGCTTGGACAAAGGATGCTCGCTCTAGTTTAAATGGTATGGTTGAGTCAAGTGTTTTTTTTTTATTTTTTGGCGCAGTTCGTATGTCGCCTTCACACTTATTACTACTAAAGTGTTCAGTGTACTGAAATATTTGTATTTAGTACTCACTTTGTAAAACTAACTGTTCATGCATTCACTAAATCACTATCTGTGGTGTTTCAATTATAATGTATCACCTCCCTCACATATTGTTCCAAATGGGAACCTGTGATGTACTTGAATAAATAAATGACCTTTGACTCGGCAGCCGAGAACCTTAGCCACTCATCCATCGCTGCGGACGAACACAAGTTCAGAAGTGATAACGTCACTGCGGAGGGAAAAAAATGAAATGAAAGAAGTGATAAAGAGAAACGAAAGGACGCAGGCAGCCTCACGCGAAAAATATTTCACAACGAAACCTGGTTACCAAACTGAACAGGGATCAAGGCTGGGAGCCCGAACCCCGGGTCACATTCTCGCGGATAATAGGAACAGCGCTCAAAAATTGACTACACTGGTGAAAAACGACCCACTGTCTACACCGTTTCCTAGTTTCACGCGAAGTTATATTGCATATGCAATCGCTGCCGCCACCACCTCCACGTGCCCCCGCACACTGAGGCCCACATGCGGGCACTCTCTTCCTGGACGTGCGGCCACAAACGATCGGATTACGCTGTTTCCTCTCGAGAAGGCTGCGCAGCCATAGCTGCATACAGGAGGCGAAGCCCGAAAGCCGGTGTTTAGAGCCGAGGCGATGACCGTCCGAGTGCGGCGCGCTCGCGAGCACGGAACCAATCCCACAATTACTCGGGCATTTTCCTCACGGGGGCCGCAGCAAGGGGGCGCAGCAGCGCTACCTCCTCTAATCAGTCTCTTCCACTCCCTGTTTCACGAGTGTAGCTGTGAGTGCAGGGCAGCCAGTCTGTTGATGCCAGGAACACCGAGGGGTAGACGGCGAGGAAGGGGCGAACGAGAAAGGAGGGAAGGCGTCGTGATGGACATGAACGCCGCTGCCCGGGGCATGACGGCTGCGGAAATGTCTGGGGGCGCCCCTGCAGGCGCAGGGGCAATGCCACTGCAAACGCCTCCGCGACGAACGCTTGGCGAACACCACCTGTAGGCTTTAAGGCCAAACAGGCTCGCCAATTTTCGTGCGCGAAGTTCAAGGCCACGGAACTCACCGGTGTGTAGCACTGCACAGACGCCGGCACTGCAGAACAGCCCGCGGTCTAGACGGGCGGGCTTCGCTTTTTCTTGAATGATCTTCAACACGGCCACGAGCCACACCCCTGCAGTGTGGTGAGCGTACGAGTATACGCACGGCACCGTCGACTACGCACCGTAGAAACTCTTGTTGTTTTTTTTTTTTTCAGGGTAAGCTACATACCTGGGACTGCAGGAAAACTGGCTTCTTCACGGCACAGCGTGCCGCTGCTCGGCAGAGTGCGGGCAACATTCAATGTGACATTGCGCCGCAAAGATGACTTTGCTCTGCCGTTATCTTCACCGAAACGCTGACAGCGACGTAGGTGGCGTTGATGTAGACGCTGATGCGTATTTTCAGTCCGATCCTCTGGAGCCCCGACGAATGCAGGTGTGCGAATAACGACATCGAAGTTGTTTATTAAGTTTTAAATTTTGCTGTATTACCCGTCATAACCATACGATTAAGATTGAGGCACGCCGCAGTGCGGAACCTAGATGGGTATTGACGAGATTATTTAATGTGCTTTGAAATATAAGTGCAAATTTCCCTTAACTTCTTTTTTTCGATCGTTTCAAAATCACGATGGCCTCCATCGCCGGGGAACAAAACTGCCAAAACGCTTCAGCAAGCTCACAGCGCTACACATTAGGCTTAAAGCTATGTCATGACCAGTCACTAACTTAGAACAATAATACAAAATACCGTTGATTTAGTGGTAATGTTGCTGCATAGATCTAGACGTTTCGGAAGCTCTCATTCACAACCGCTCGCTGTCTTTCTAAAGAAGCATGCTGGCTTCTACAGTGCTGGGAAATGTCTTTTCCTTCGTATTATTAAGCTACTATTGCTGTTATCTTATCAGTATGGCATTTTACATGTTCGAACCAATCCCGACTGTGTTGACCGCTCTTCCGATGGGGGCAAAATGTTATAGCTCATTGTGTTCAGATTTCGGTGCACCTTGTACAATTGCCCCGCCGTGGTGGTCTAGTGGCTAAGGTACTCGGCTGCTGAAGCCGCAGGTTGCGGGTTCAAATCCCGGCTGCGGCGGCTGCATTTCCGATGGAAGCGAAAATGTTGTAGGCCCATGTGCTCAGATTTTGGTTCACGTTGAAGAACCCCAGGTGGTCTAAATTTCCGGAGCCCTCCACTACAGCGTCTCTCATAATAATATGGTGGTTTTGGGACGTTAAACCCCACATAACAATCAACCTTATACTATTCCAGGTGGTTTATAGTTGTGGAACCTTCTACTACACGGCTTCCCTCATTATGGTATCGTTGTTTTGGAATGCGAAACACCACTAATTATTAGAATTGCTCGTATCAAAGCGTGATGAGACACCTTGTGTAGCTCATTATTACGAGAGAATTTCAAGCATTCGGTACACGGGCGGCATTGTTTTTTTTGTAATCATGGAAACAATAAAGCCTAGCGCAACACGTATATGAATGAAAATAGGGAATTTTCAGGGCTCGTTTCTTTGTCGATGCAACCTTCATCAAATCCATCAGATAATGAAGTGGACGAAGGTATAGGAGAAGTTAACGTCTTGATGGTTTTGTTTATGTTCAATGATGTTCCCCATCCTGCTTGGGCCAGATGGCTAGGGCCTGCAGTATTTGTCAATAAAGAATAAAAAAAAACATTGTACCATTTCAAGCGTATTGCCTTACAAAAATAAATTAAATCAGTCTAAAGACAGTCTAAGAAATAGTTTACACAGCCTATATTGACTGTCTAAGTTCAATTTTGTAAGGATTGCATTAATTGCGATATGAATGGGAATATAAAACGTGCCTCCGCCACGGTGGTCTTGTGGCTAAGGTATACTCGGTTGCTGACCCGCAGGTCGCGGGATCGAATCCCGGCGGGTGCGGCTGCATTTTCGATTGAGGCGAAAATGCTTTATATGCCCGTGTGCTCAGATTTGGGCGCACGTTAAAGAACCCCGGGTGGTCCACGTTTCTGGTGCCCTCCACTACGGCGTCTCTCATAATTATATGGTGGTTTTGGGACGTTAAACCCCACACATCAAATCATGGAAGAAAACGTGAGATGAGCAGGCAATAAAATGTTCTACTCTCCCCATCATGGCTGAACGAAAGGCACTGAGTAATGCTGCCCGGTTTGCATGTAATAGTACATAAATGCCCGATAAAACTGTATTCACATGACTGACGTACGTAATCTCGGACGAATGAGTTACGTGACATGTCATGTGATTCGGATCTATCCGCAGCCAGCATTCACACGACGGAAGACAATTCACGCTATACAAGCGACGATTTCGGCACTTGCTGCCCGAAGGAAGGAAACTAGCAGGAAAAGCACGGCAGGGAGGTTAACCACCCTATAGCCAGCAGGTTTGCTACCCTGCACATGTGAGGGGGATGGAAGATGAAAGATAGAGAGGAGAGAGGGATTATCCCATCAGTGGTTTAGGACTCCGGCGCTCCGCGCCCACAGAAGCGGGACCACGCGAACGGCTGACGTATGACTTGCGTAATCCGTAGGCTCGAATCAAGATTTAATCCATCGTGTGAGTACAGCTTTAAGTATACACGATGGAGGAACGCTATACCATAGCTCAATGTAGGAGCATCAGGCGTGTTATCCGAAGGTCGCATGTTCGGTGCCTGTTGGAGGCCACTTCTCTTTTAGTCTATTGTACTTAGAACATTTATGTTGTAATTACTCAAATACAGTTTAAAAAGTACAAATAGGCTCCCTACATATTCCCGGCCTTATTTATTCATTGGCTTTTATTAGGATTGTATCAACCGCACAAGATAGCCCCACCGAGAGTAACTGCGCATCTCTAATTCTTTGTCACACCCACCGGCAATGACAGTATAAACAGCAAATGAATCACACACGAAAAAAAAACGACGCAATACGACAGTCTTTTACGGTTGCTTTAGCCGATAAATAATTGAACTTAATTCTCAACCCAACAGGCCTTCTGGTGGAAAAGGTAAAAAAAAGAAGTGTCCGAAAACGAATGAAGAGGACAGACACGAGATGGTATAGGCGAGAAATGCCGGAAAACGCACCAAAACCATCACTCGAGAGTTAAGAAGGAGAACAAACCACGATAGGGTGCCGGAGCAATACTGGGAGAAAAATTCGACGTCAGCGCGATAACTTTGAAAGAACTCCACTTTTACCTCCAAGGAGAGAAAAAAAATAGGAAAGTTCCCTACTGCTCTACCGCCTCTTCCCTTCCTCATCTCTCATTTTATTGTTTTTTTAGCCTAACTCCGCTGGCAAGTGAGTCCGTATTCGCCCTCTGGCCACGAACCAATTTCGCGAAAATACCTCGATCATCTTGGCAGGTGAAAACTGCGCCCGTTTGCCCTTAGGACCATTATACGGTGCGAGCCTTACAGTGAAGCAAAAGAACGGGAAGTTGAAAAAGTACAAATAGTGTAATAAACATCGCTGAAGAATGCAGAATTAAATTTGGGAATTATATAGAAGCAAGACCTTGAAGGAATGGGTAAAGGCTTTTGACCCCGGTCTCATAGCAGTCGGGAATGAATTATAGCTGGCTTATACACCAGAATAAATAAAAAAACGAAGCGGATGGAGCGAGCAGAATACATTACTCATCTTCATCACGTGCCACTGATCGCGAAGCTCGCGAAAATGAGTAAGTTCAGTTACCAATATTATTTATATGTGTAGTCAGGGCCTATTGGATAACGTTGTATTCCCTATATTGTTGTCAAAGCTCTTATTATGGCCGTTCGATAGCGTTATTCTGCAGTGAAACTTGTTAGAATCTTGTGAGGCTGAATGGGAATCAGATATTTTCGAAAGATAATTTCTGCGTGAATTCAGTATACCATCTAATAATAGTAGTAGTAGTAGTAGTAGTAGTAGTAGTAATTTATTTTATTTCTTGAAAGGCAAGAAAAAGGATACAGAAGCAAAAGGCGTTTCATACGCCTGACAAAGGCCTCTGCACCTGTAGTTCGTCACAGATGCACTTTTTTTTTTTTTTTTTTTTGCAGATACAACAAGCAACAAAAACTCTAACATGTCATGTACCACATGAGCGCTAACAAAAGAAATACAGGAATAAAAAAACAAGCAACACATAATACACTTAGCATAATACAGATGCAGGAACAAAAAATGGATGCATCGTATGCCACAATGAACTACTTACTTTCTTAACATTAACATTCTACCTACTTTTTTTACACAATATAGATTAGTGATGATAAGTTATTTCTTTTTGATCAAAAATTTCTTTAACTTGTTTTTTAAATGTCCCTAGACTGACGTCAAACTGCAAGCCATTTTGGAATTCATTTACTATTCGCGTTGATTGGTAATGCAGTGTTTGCTTTCCGTAATTTGTCCTGGTTCTCGGTAAACGCTGCAAGTTTCTTCTTGCAGGATAACGTTGGTCATTTTCTTTTTGTTTATACCACTTATTTTTGTGTACCTCTTGAAGCAGTTTAAAATAATATATTTGGTTTGCCTTTAAGATTTCATGTTTATCAAAGAGCACTGAAGTGCGCAAACGGTCTATTCTACCCTGGTAATTTTCATAACAGCGAAGTATTTTCTTTTGTAGCATTATAAGTTTGTTATAATTTTTCGCTGTTGTGGTACCCGATACTAGTACGCCGTAACAAAGTCTCGAATAGAATAGGGCACTGTACAAATTTTTCTTCAGCCACTGAGGAATGAGGGAACCAATTCTGTACAGGCATCCTACCGTTCCCGCAAGTTGCCTAACTAAATGATTAACGTGGACATTCCACGTTAAATCTTCACTGAACCATACCCCAAGAAATTTTTGATGTTTTTCTCGTTTTATGATGTTCCCGTCAAAGCTTATCTTTATGTCATATTTAACATGTTTATTTATTGGGCGAAATATGATATATGTCGTCTTCTTGGCATTTAACTGTAGCTTGTTTTGTTTAAGCCAGTTTGAGAGTGACGTCATATATTCATTTACATTTTTTTCTAGTATTTCTAAGTGATCTGATGTGAAAAATACATTTGTGTCGTCTGCATACATAATAAGCTGTGGTGAGGCGGGTATACATACAATATCATTAACATAAAGCAAAAAGAGCAAAGGACCCAGTATAGAACCCTGCGGAACTCCTTGGGTCAACTGAAGCCGACTTGATGTAGCTGTCTTCATTTGTACTAGTTGATACCGGTTATGCAAATAGTTTTGTAATAGCTTAAGGGTGACCCCACGTATGCCGTACCGTGATAGTTTCCGTAACAATATATCATAATGTATTGAATCAAAGGCTTTTTTTAAGTCCAAAAATAAACCAAGCGTAAATTTCTTATTTTCCATATTTGTAATTATTTGATCTTTAATAATCGTTAACGCTTGTTCAGTAGACTTATTTTTCTGAAAACCATACTGACATGTTGTGATGATGCCATACTTATTGAAAAAGGATAACACCTGACGTGAATAACGCCTTCAAAAACCTTTGATAATGTCGAAAGTACTGAAACGGGTCTATAATTTGACATATTATTAATGCCACCTCCTTTGTAAATTGGGGTTACCCTTGCAACTTTTAACTGTGCCGGAAACACGCCTGTTTTTAGTACAAGATTTACTATGTAAGCAAGCGCCTCGGATATTAGCGGACATATCAACTTTAGTTCAGCTGCAGTGATTTCGTCTATACCTGGCGTCACATTGCTCTTAAGTTTTTTATTAGGTTAGCTATCTCAGCACTGTCATTAGGAAGCATAAAGATTGAATTCTGCATAGCTGTTGTTTCTTCGAAACACGAGTCATCTTCGCTTTCAGAAAAGCCACTGTACGCGCCCGCATTGACGAAATGACGATTTATAGCATTGGCTAGGTTCTCGCCACGCAGCACCACGTTTCCCTCTTGCATTTCTGTGATGTCATATCTTGCTTTCTTTCTCCCAGTAAGGGCATCCACTGTTTCCCAGACCCTTCTTGGGTTATCACATATGTTCTGAAATTTTTTCTGATAATATTCTCGTTTAGCCTTTTTTAAGTCTGATGTAAGTGCGTTGCGGTATTTTTTGTACTCGGCAAATGCTTCGGGTTCTCGTAGGCTTAAAAAATTTTTAAAAAGGCCATTTTTTATTTGAATACGTTTATAAAGCGAGCAGTCTATCCAAGGTTTCCGGCAAGTTTTCTCTTTCGGAAAGAGACTTCTTTCCTAGGAAATGCCGTGTTGTAACAGTGACGTAATGCATTCAAAAAACCATTGTAGGCCTCATCAACATCTTTTATCTTATATATATCATTCCAATCTACTGCTTTGACGAGCTGAAAGAATAAGTTCTTACTTTCACTATTTATGTTGCGTCGGACGAAGGTTTCCTTCTGTTGCTTTTGGTGTTTCAATGACAAGGGTATGAAACAAAAACTGGCAAATGATCGCTAAGATCACTTGACACGATACCGCTTATGGTCTCCGCTGGGTTCGAATTTGTAACGCATATATCGAGTAATGTTGCACTGTCCCTGGTCACTCTGGTAGGGGAGCATACATGATTTGCACAACCAAACGCAGAAAGCAGTGTCTCAAAATGTACGGCGGGCGTATCGTTTGCAGCAAGATTGATATTAATGTCCCCCATGATAACATAAGAAGTGTTGTGAAGTAATGGGGAAGATAGGAGTGTGTCTATAAACTCTAAAAAACGTGTTTTGTGCCCTTGAGGCGGCCTATAAATGACAATCGCTACAAGTTTATCAACCTTTATAGCCAGACATTCAAAATCTGTTGTGATTACCGACAGTTCTAGTTTTTCATGGGTATATTTTTCTTTTAAATAAATTGCGACTCCACCTCCTTTTCTGTCCGCGCGGCAAAGATGCTCAGATCGATATCCAGGAAAACTTGGGACATTATTATCATCGGTTAACCACGTTTCAGTGAACATAAGCATATCAAAGTTTATTGCCGCGGTGTCTAGAAAAATGCTTATGTCGTCTATTTTACTTCTAATACTCCTGGCATTCACATGTAAAGCAGAAAGGAAATTCTTATTTTGTGGATAACACGATTTTAAATCAAGAACATTGTAATACTTATGAGTTTCACTGAAAACACTCATAGTGAACAACGAAAAACAACATTGGTACACGCAAGATACACTCAACAAACTCAGCACATTTTTTCTATGTCATCTTGACAGGTCACATTAACCACAGCAGAAGATTCATCCTTACGGGCAAGCACTCTACCACCAGAAGTCCAGACAAACTTCCATTGTTTTTTCCTTTTTTCTTTGGATGGCGGCTGAAAGCAGCGCCTTGTTAGCTTGAGTTAGGTGCTCATTTACAAAAATAGCAGCCCCTGGTCTAAGACCAAGCATTGAAGTGTCTAATCTCCTCTTTCTACATTTAGCCAGAAAATCATTCCTCTTTCCACGCCTGACGAACCGAGCAAGAATGTTCTGAATTGTAGGTTTTGGCGTGCGAACCCAGTGACAAATGTCAATATCTGACGTGTCAACGGTCTCACCCACGCTATCCCCAATCTTTTGAAGAATACTGAAAGCATCACTACCAGGTGGTACGCCTTTAATCTCCAGGTTATTTGAACGCTGATACTGTTCTAGCTCATCACACTTCTTCGACAGGCGCTCATTCTCTGTCTTTAGTTTCCTGTTTTCACTAAGCAGTTTCTTCATTTCCTGCCTTACTGTCCTGATATCTTCTGCGACGTCTTTAACATCATTGCATACATCAGAACAAAAAGACACTCCCTCTTTCAGTTCCTTCATTTCTACCCGGAAATCACGTTTGAAGTTCTCAAACGCCCTGAACAGGTCACGTAACTCTTTAGAATCTGCCGTATCTTTTCCAGAGCCCTTACTTCCCATTTCCAAAATGTCATGCACAACAACAGCAAAGACGCTATGTTCGGCAGCAGTGCACTCCTATGCCAGAGAAACAAATGGGACTAGCCTCACCTGCAAAAGCAGTAGATTGAGCGTCAGAGGTACGCCTTTCTTGTGCACTGCTGCCGAACTAAGCGAGCCGCAGGATTCCGCCGTCTTTTCTACTGTTCGCCGTCACTCCCTCCGTGTCAGCTGACTTGATAGGCTCATGCGCCGAAATGGCTGCGCAGAAACGCCGAAGCGATGTCCGGGGGCCAGCGTGTCTTGCTTGTTCGTTGAAGAAACGGCAGTATTTCCACGAGGCTCGGTAGGCCGACTTGGCAGGGAAATCTGCAAAAGCAGTAGATTGAGCGTCAGAGGTACGCCTTTCTTGTGCACTGCTGCCGAACTAAGCGAGCCGCAGGATTCCGCCGTCTTTTCTACTGTTCGCCGTCACTCCCTCCGTGTCAGCTGACTTGATAGGCTCATGCGCCGAAATGGCTGCGCAGAAACGCCGAAGCGATGTCCGGGGGCCAGCGTGTCTTGCTTGTTCGTTGAAGAAACGGCAGTATTTCCACGAGGCTCGGTAGGCCGACTTGGCAGGGAAATCTGCAAAAGCAGTAGATTGAGCGTCAGAGGTACGCCTTTCTTGTGCACTGCTGCCGAACTGTTGTACATCCTAATAATATACAGCTGCAGCTGTATATTATTAGGATGTACAATAACTGAATACCTATTAGCCTTTTGCTATAATTGAACATCAGATTTAGATTAGGACTAATTATGGATTAAAGCGCAGTTTAAGAAAGGAAAATTACACACCAATGGTTTGATATTTTAGCCAAACGATGATGGTCTCTGCTGTATTCTTTGCATCTGTCATATACTTTAAACGCCGCATGCCCAGTTTTGCAATCAAGTCACGATCAGAATGTGCTTGTATGCGCGAGAAAGAACTGTGGACACAAAAATATGTTGCTGCCAATGTATTAAACACAAGAAAATAAATCCAGACTAATAACATAATGATTTCGTTGTGATAACAATTACATGGACACTCTCGGCTAATTTTTGCCGTCGCCGTCATGTTCCGGATATGTATAAGTATGCATATAAATGTATAAAGAATAATCATTCATAAGAAAGAAAATCCAAGGTACCGACCGTAGATTCAAACCAGCGACCCCTCACTTCACATAACGCTGCATTAACCAACTGGACCACGCCACTCATACTATACCATCACACTAACAGCGAGCTATGTATATACCCCGCTTGCCACTGGCTTACTGTCAATGGGCATTCTCGAGCAAACCATTTACTTTGTTTCGACAAACCATACATGCTTTTCCTAAACAATTACGTGTCCAATGGCTTTATCGATGGAGGGGTGTGTTCAGTGAGGCAGCTACAGTTTGATGAAAGGGGCATTCCAAAATGTCTCTGGCTCCACTTTCACTCCGAAGCAACACGAAATGTGGCTCGCATAAAGTACAGGACTATTCGCGACGTCGCTGGTCACGTCGTGCCTGCTGAAATGCGCACAGCAACTATCGCTTTAGACGGACAAACTCAACTCAGTGCCCCAGATCAGTTGTGGTGATGCTTGCGCCAAAACATCGTACGGCTTCGTCGATTGCATCAGTGTACCAGGAACCAGGAACCTTGCAGACTAACGTCATGAACTTTTTGTTGCCCGATATCCGTGTGATGTGCGTACAGGACGCGCCAGTGATAGTCGCTGGAGACTTCAAGGTTAATGTGCTTCGACGTGAAAACCAGTGGCTTGTGACGCTTCTTCATGCCGAAGTTGGAGTGCGCCTCCTGTCGGACGTCTCGCAGTCAACTATTCCCAACACCTGTTTAGATACTATGGTTACTGCATTGCTGCCAATTCAAACACAATCGGCCCATTTTTACTACATTCGTATCATTCCTAAATACCCTTGCCTTACTTCATATAACAGCCAGATGTGTTACTATCGCAATCATTGCTTCGACCTTTTGCCGAAACTATGTTAAAAAAAAATAAATGTTGGGATTAACGTCTAAAAACCACAGTATTTTTGTGAGGGACGCCGTAGGAAATTTCAACTATACCTGGTCTTCTTTATCGTGCAACAAAGTCTAAGTACACAGACCTTGGGCATATCCGCCTCCATCGAAAATGCGACCACGACGACCGTCGCTTTTGATGCCGTGATCTATCGCGTTCGCAAAGATGAGGATGATTATTTGGAGACACAATACGCTCCACAGGGTAAATAGTATCATCAAGAATAGAACACGCTTCATTCATTCTTGTATATAGGTAAGATAATTGCTTTTGCACAGAAACGTACACGCTCCAGCAGCTTCTTGTCATATCAGTTATTCTGGAAGATGTATATAACGCCAAACTCGCGAGTTCTGAATGTTCTAAACCTGTTTACCAATTGTAACGATGACATGAGGCAAGTATCGAAACACGCATTTGCAGCTTCACTGAATCACGTATGCATGCGTGCAGCAAGAGAAAGCTCTTAAGAAGGAGAGAAGTGTACAAATAAGGGCTCGTTTTCCTTTTTAGACGCAATATCAATAAGAGCTAACACGCAATCAGCTCTTGTAATTCGCTTTCTCAGTGGGTACGCATCCCGCATATGACGTCATATTAAGATCAATTTACAGTCCTCATGCCTAACATACAGGTTTCCTATCGCAGTTAGTCACACGGGAAACTAAACACCGGAAACATCACCCAATCAACTCCTCATCGAATGACCTTATTTTGCCGATCAAGGAAGCCAGCATTAAAATACTGATATGGTAGAACTTGGTTATGGATGACCAGAAAAGAATCTTTTGATGAACTGTCTGATTCGAATCGGACTTGTGAGGAATGACCGTACACGGGGGCGTTGAAACGCGGAAATGTACGGCACAGTTCGTTGTTGTGGCAACATAAATCTTCCCGTGTTCTCTGAGGACTTCGTACACAACGCCTTTGCGCCGACTGCCCGAGTGACTCTTTCCGTGCTTATATGAACTAAAACGGGCGCAAGAGGCCGAGCCTAGCGAATCCTGTAACGCTCCAGAAAGTTAGGAATGTTCTTTCCGGAACGCCGTTATTCATGTCCGCGGCTGACTTTTTTTACGACGCCGGACACAAGCGGTGATCGATGGGGATAGGAGGATGTGGTGGGGGGGGGGGGGGAGGCAGCGCGTTTCGGACGTTTTATGGGCGAACTTCCTAACTCTGTAAAAAGGCAGCGGCGTCTTCAACGACAAGCCGGCATCGACCACCAGAGCGTGTTGTTCCATATCACAAGATAGGACGGAACGCGGTCGCTTGTGTGTGTATATTCAGACGAGAAGGACAACGGTGTTTTCAAATATTCGAGTGGCCCCGCAAACGCAGTTACACGGCCCGGAACGCCGGCCGGCTAGATTCGTTTCTCGGCCCGACCGCGCGGTGTCGCCGTCAACGCTAGGCGTTCTTTCTCTTTTGGCCCTCCATGCGGATGCAAGGCGCATCCCCCGCGAACCCAGCCGGCGCCGATGTTTTCTTTCCGTGTTCTGCCGGGCACCGAACAAGTTTCCTTTCGCTCCGGCGCACCGGAGGAGAAAGAGAGGCGCGGGAATGGGAAGGAGAGAGAAAGGATAATTAAAGATGAGGAGACCGCGGCAGCAGGCGGCGTTGCCCGGCGGCTCTGCGGCGGCGCGGAGACCTCAGCCCTCCGGGACAAAAACCACGCCCACTCGCGAGTTCGATGTGCGCAGGACGTCAGCCGACCAATGGCGGTCGCCGGCTCACAGAGAGTGGCGCCTTGCAGGGAGGCTAGAAAATGTCGATGGAAAGGATAAGGCATACTCTTCCTCTCCCGGTCATGTGAAAGGGTAGAAAGAAATCAGAGAGAGGGTATAAAAAGATCCCGAAGAAACGAAGAATCTTCGAGGGAGCTGGAGGCGCTCGAAAGGATGGCGGAGAAGCCTCGCGAAGAAGCAGAAAAAAGAGCGATGAGCGCACACAGAAAAGCGCAGTACTAGCAGAAGATGGAAGAGTGGGCAGGAAAAATGTCTCTTCCCCTCGCTAAGCCTAGACGAGACGCGTGAGAAGAGAAGGCAGAAATGAGAAGAGAAAGAAGCGCGCATGCAGCGCAGAAACAAAAGAAATGAGAGTCGGCGGATGAGAAGAAGCAAGAAAAAGCTCGTGGAAGAAACTTTCGTCTTTCCCTCACGTTCGCCGTGTGCCTTGCACTTAAAGCAGGCTATTTGTTACTACTCGGGAAAGCCGGGCCAAAGTCTTCTGGACGGCCACTTTTTTTTTGTCTTGGGATTCCTTCACTTTCTAAGTGTTGTATTTATCTTTTGGGGGGTTAGCCTATGGCTGCATACACCTTACTATTTACTTATTTATTCCGTCGGTATTCCTCAGGGTTATCGGCTTCTTTTCCACGCTGTGCACCAGTCGCTCACTCTTCAGAATATCTTTCTTCTTCCAAACTTTCGCACCGCACTCGTAGAGCAGCCATTCTTTCGTTTTCAACTCTTTCTTTATCGGTGCCTCCAGAATCCTCCAGCCTCCAACTTTACGCCCCTTCTCTCTTCTATTTTCACGTTGTTCGTCAGGGTTCATTCGGCTTCTGCGCATGTTGTTCCCCCAGCCAGGCCTGACGGTGAAGCGAACTTCAGCTCTTTTTAAGCTGCTAGTCATGCCCTCATCTTTTTTTTTCTTTTTCTCTTAACTCATACCACCACACTGCTTTCGATTGGCACTCCCAGAAGCTGGCGTCGTTATTTTGTTAGTTACGTCCTATTCAACACTCCTTCCTCATTTTATTCGCTACAGCCCTTCTTTGGTCTTCTTATCAAGCCACGAACTTTCACTCATCAGTCCTAGCTTCACAAAAGGCGAAGAAAAAGATAGTAGAGAAAGCACAGGAATGACCTTTACGCGCCCCCTGCACGCGCTTCAGGGCAGGCGGGAGAACTAGAAACAAACGCATTGAATACCAGCTACAGCCATATTGCGAGCAACGATAAATGAGTCTCCGGAGCCCGAATAAAAGCGGCGTTGTGTGGTGCTGAATTCAGAATCGAAGAAATCGCATCTTGTGGATACGGCGGCGACAGGGTTCATTAATTGCTCAAGGCGGGTCAATAATTTCCGACGTTCAATATATAGACTCCTCCTACCTCCTAGAAAGAATGCCCGAAAAGAAGGTCATTTGTTTCGAAACACGGAAGCAACTGAGAACGTTGGCACCGGGTGTCGAGATCGGACTCGGGGCAGAGGCTTCGGCTAAGAAAGATGTCCGGATTACGGTATAGACTCGGAGAACACGCCAGAAATGTTGAAGTCATATTGCGTTTGTCTACGGGCGTCTCACTAACAATAGCGGAAATGCATAGCATCTCTTGCTTTAAAATGTTCAGCCAGTCTATAGCTGCAAGGTACTGACTTTAAGTTGTACGATGAGATAAGGACTTAATGAATGAATTATTCTCGCGCACGCTACCTACACACTTACAATCCGACAAGACAAACGTGTGGTCCTGCAGCTGTAGTGCGTGTTTGGTATAGTATAAGTGATGCATTGAAGCCCTCCTCTCGATGTGGACACAACATACACCATAACGCCTCGTATCTTAGAAGAGTAGTAAACACGTTAAGGAAAGGTATACTGTTATGCATAAAAGGTGTTACGTGCAGTCCGGAAACTGCGTGTGGACATCTTGATTTCGACAATGGTTTATTATAGTAATGATCGTACACACATTAGGAACAGAGTTCTTTTTATGCGCGAATCTGTTCTTGATCGAGGTTTTCATGTCTGGCACCACCATAGATTATAGTGGGATTTACCCCACATAAAGAAGGTAAATCTTACTTCGGCAATGTGCCACCCACTCCATCTCTCCCACTGCTGCCAACGCCCACAAGGAACCACTGCGCCCAGTACTGCTCCCACTACTCTTCCGGCTTCAGTTATCCACTTCATGCCACATCATTCCCACTTCAGTCCCCCCCCTCCCTACATGCCGCGTCATTCCCACTTCAGTCACCCACTTCGTGCCACGTCATTCCCACTTCAGTTCCCCTTTCGTACCCCGTCATTCTCACTTCATGTGACGTCACTCGCACTTCAGTAGCTCACTTCATTCCATATCATTCCCACTTCTTTCAAACCGGTTCGCAGCTTCTTAGGGTCGGCCAAGTGGAGCTTGGCCAACCCTATTTTACATATTTTTACATTAACTGATGAGACTTTGTTCATTTGTAGACTAAACCGCTATTGCAAGAACTCATTTTACTCTTGTTTGGAAACACCTTCTAGCCTACACCTCCCAGGGCTTTTTTCCCCTCATCCAATATTCTTGCAAAGATCAAGTAGGAGAATGCACCTTAAACGCTGGTTAATCACTCTGATTTTAATCAAGCACATTTTCTTTCTCTCGCTTTCCCTTAACCGAACCGCTTTATCTACATATGACATTATCCACGTCATGTGATACTGGCCTCATGCAATCCATGATGCTGCAGGAGGACATGAAGTCATGATTTGGCCTCCCAAGACAACTTCATCATTTATGATTGTACATTGATTGATTGCCTTACCACACATAAACTGCGGCTAAGACATGACAAAAGGGTTGCGAGCTCTATAGTCCATGGAGCAACGTCTGACGCACTATGCATCGCGTCATCTTGACTTTACGAAGAGCGTAATTAGTTGGACAGGGCGTGATGGCCTATACGGAAGTGACAGTTCATGGGACCACCTGATAGGTCCCCTTCTTGGAGTGTACATAGACAATGTTAACGGGCGGGGCGGTCAGAACATTCCAACACCTCCTCAGGATACTCTACTTATCTGTTGGTGAAAAACATTGGACGTGAGATAAACGTCCACTCGCCATATCTGCATTACTTTTTTCAACGGGAACACCGGCGAGAAACATTTACTTTATTGGTGTGTACTATGGCCGAACAAAAATGCCAGCGAATGCCGCTAACAAAACTGCTATAGTCGTGAGCGTTTGCGGTAACGCCATATCCACAAACCGTAAAAAGTTCGCGGACAGACAAGTGCCAGAGATGTTCAGGGTGCTTGCTTATTGATGAGCTCCGAAAATCCATACCCCTCCCCTTTTCCGTACACTTTCGTTTATATTTTTTTCGGTAACGATGCACTCTCTATCTATCTATCTATCTATCTATCTATCTATCTATCTATCTATCTATCTATCTATCTATTCTATCTATCGATCTATCTATCTATCTATCTATCTATCTATCTATCTATCTATCTATCTATCTATCTATCTATCTATCT